>QLTV01002690.1:268296-294666 GCA_003457575.1 Thermophis baileyi
CTTTCTCATGATGTGCTCTGCATATAAGTTAAATAGGCAGGGCGACAGTATACAGCCTTGCTGAACTCCTTTCCCAATTTTGAACCATTCAGTGGTTCCATGTCCAGTTCTCACTGTTGCTTCTTGACCCGCATATAGGTTTCTCAAGAGACAAATAAGATGGTCTCTTTAAGAACTTCCCACAATTTGTTGTGATCCACACAATCAAAGGCTTTAGCATAGTCAATGAATTAAAAACCATAGAAACAGCTAAAACAAGAATAATAGACAAAGGGAAGTTAATACTCATACTATGCAACCTGCATCAAATATACTAGCATCAGAGGAGCCCAAGACAGTAACATGGAATTTCCCCTGGTCCCAGGACAGCAAATGCTACTAGTTTGCACTGAGGAAGGCAAGGGAGCTTCATATTACATAGTAGGGCAATGCAGAACTGGACTGAGAGTTATTGTCAATAGAAGGGTTGTCATAATCTATTTCCCTCTGGGCAGACTATCTCCATCAAGACACAGCATTGATGCTCTTCTATTCAGCCTTGCTGTAGTACTGAGGGGGTGGCAAAGGAGGCAGGGTCCATACCCTCAGGGAAGGTATTTGCAAGAGATATGAGAACCAGTTTGGTCTAGTGGATAAGGTACCAGGCTAGACAGCATGAGATCGTGAGTTCAAGTACTGCCTTAGCCATTAAAACCAGCTGGGTTACTTTGGGCCAGTCACTCTCTCTCTCAGCCCAACCTACCTCACAGGGTTGTGGATGTGGGGAAAATAGGAGGAGAAAGGTATATTGGATACGTTCGCCACCTTGAGTTATTTCTAAAAATAATAAAAGCGGGATATAAATAAATAAATATTGTATGGGATCATTTCCAGCAGACATAAGAGAATTCTTGGGTTGTTACTTGTAATTAGTATGATTAGTTGGTGCAAGGATGCAATGCATCTGATTACCTAGGATGAGACAGTATTCTCTTTTTCCTGAGCCTCTACAGGGCTGTCAAACTCACGGCCCTCAGGCTGGATGCGTCATGTGCTGGCCACGCCCACATCCTGTTTAGCAAAGGGGGAAAAAGTCACGATATGTCACATGACGATGCCAAATAGGGAGAATAGGGAGGTGCATAATGAATCTTTCAGATTGATAGAACATAAAGGGTTTTCTTGTCTGGTGTAACTAGCAGGTTTGTGAATGCCTTCCTGCTTACAGTCACATGATGGTACTTTCTCTCAGAAACCACTTAAGTTACTACAGGTTGCAGGATAATGTTCAACCTTGCACAGTATCTCTGAATTTTGAACCAGCAGTAGTGGAAACCATGCTGGTTCTCCTGCTGTCTTAAGGTATTTGTGGGAAAATGTTAGAGCATAGAAGATAGACAATTGATGTATAAGGTAGAAGATAGACAATTGATTGATGGGTCCCAAACCACTTACAAGTTGAAGATCTATTTTTAAAAGTAAAGCAGACTTGTGATTCCTGGCCCATTGCTTTCAGAAAGAATGAAGCTAGATTCAGTGGCCTGTCCTAATGTTAGCCTTTAGGAAATATATATTCTACAGTATTCCCAGGTTCATTAATTAGTAGTCAGGATTAGTTTTTGCCTCTCCAAATGTGTATTGCTAAGCAAAGCTGCAGATGAGATGTCAGCAAGGTTAAAGTTGCTTTGAATTTCATTCATTTTCTCAGCTTCTTTAAAGTGATGAATCAGAAATTCTCACTTTTCTTTCTCTTATATTAATAGAATGTGCTGATCTTGCCAATATGTGCTCAAAGCCCCACCCCTTTTTACTTGTATTATGGATGTCTCTGCCTCTAAAAATCTATTATCTTTATCTTCATCCCATTCTGCTAAGAAACAAATCAGCCTCAGAGATTTCAGTTTTTCTCCTACTCTGAAACTTGTCTAAATTAATATTTCATTGATGCTCTCCTAACAGAATTATTTAATACATAAAACAACGCAGAAAAAGTGATTATATTACAGTTAAGCATAAACACAAACTGACAAAAGTAACGACAGAATCAGTTAAGAGAAGAAATTCAGCAAATCAAAAGTATTTTTACTGGCTGTACCTGGCTTTAATTTTGTCGAAGTAATTTAAATATTAAACACACACCAAGAAGTGGCACAGGAAAACAACCACAGCAGCATCAAACATACAAGCTTCATAGGAACTTATTGAAGGAATTTATTTTGGAGATAAAAGTTGGCTCTGGGATTTCTAGCTTTCTGTGGCTTGAAGCCTCGGAACTTAACATTATTTGTAGAATTGAAACAAGCCTGGGGATCATAATTTTGAAGTACTGTAGTTTCTTTCGGTTACTTTTTTTTGTAACCTGAAGGCAAGTGAAGGCAGGAAAGTCTATGCCCCAAATTACCGTAGATGGGATCTTTAGCATTTCATGTGAATTCTCACAAAATGTCTGCCAGGGGGAGAGGATGTCCTCTGCACATAATGGTTGTTGTGATAGTTCTAGTTATCGAAATGCAAACTGGTAAGTTCAGCAGAATGGTCTCTCCCATTTCATTTTATGTCATTTTTGAGCTCTTGCCCATACTTCCAGATAAATCACTGTGTTATAACCATCCCAAATTTTATTTTCTATAACGCCCATGGTGCATTTAGGATCCAGAGGCATTCTTTTTATTATTATTATTAAATAATTTTTATTGAACATTTTATTGAACCTCAAGAGCCGAGGTGGCGCAGTGGTTAGAGTGCAGTACTGCAGGCTACTTCAGCTGACTGCTAGCTGCAGTTCGGCAGTTCAAATCTCACCGGCTCAAGGTTGACTCAGCCTTCCATCCTTCCGAGGTGGGTAAAATGAGGACCCAGATTGTTGGGGGCAATATTGCTGACTCTGTGAACTGCTTACAGAGGGCTGTAAAGCACTGTAAAGCGGTATATAAGTCTAAGTATAGCTATTGATATTTTCTAAAAAAGATTTTTTACAATCTACTCTTTTACAATCTTTCTATAAAGATTTACATCGATTTTACATCCATTTGTCCCTCTTTTTCATATTACAATTTATTATATATATAACTTCATCATTATATATGTTTCTATTATACTATACAGTATTACAGTCATTCCTTATATGTTGATTCCATTTCTCCAAATTCATTGCTCAGTTCTTACTTCTATACCTTCTTTGAAATTGAGCTTTCTTAACCTTTACACCTGTCATGTAGCCATTTACACCATTCGTTCCATATCTTATAATACTCTGATTCTTTATCATTTATTTCTTTTGTGAGTCTGTCCATTTCTACGCACTCTAGGATTTTCCTAATCACACATTCCTCCGACGGTATTTTGTTGTTCTTCCAATTTTGTGCATATGCTATTCTTGCCACTATTATAATGTGTAAAATTAAATATTGCATTTTTTGTCCTGGTTCCCTGTAAGTTCCCTGTAAGTTTCATATCTATTTGTTGATTTGTTATCTCTTCGATCCATTTCCTTATCCTATTCCAGTATTGCTTTGCTTTTTGACATAACCACCACATGTGGTAGTATGTTCCCTGTTTTTGTTTGCATTTGCAACATTCTGGTGATGTGTTGGGGTACATTTTTGCTATCCTTGCTTGTGGGAGGTGCCACCTGTAGAACATTTTATAAATATTTTCTTTGTATGCTACAGAGGCATTCTAATAACTTACAATGAGATTAGAGAGTTTGCCTTTGCAGGAAAATAACTTTCTCACTTAATTATTTAAACAAATGTTTAAAAGTCAGGTTGAACAGGGAAGTTGCAAACCGCCATATGGGTTGTTATCCCTGTGATAGTTATCCTGGAAAGTAAAACCGTATAGCTCTTGTGATGGATGTTGAAAGAATGATATTATCACTACTTTTTTTTTACTCCACCCTCCCTACCCCTATCTGCATCCCCTGCATATTAATATCTCCAGAGATGTGCTTTGTGCTTTGTAGTAAGCATAGTTACCTGCCCTTGTGTACATATCCTAGTCCCAATGCCTGCTTCCTTTCAACTTTCAGGAAACACCCAGTTCTGAATAAACACATCACTTGAGTAGACAGCTCAGCATTGATTTGGGTTTCATGTATGCTTTATAAAATCTCCCTTTGCTAGAAACTCCAGCTAGACTGGAAGGAGGTGTTAAAAGAGGGCAACTTAGAATCCTTGCTCTGCAAAAAGTGGCACAGGCCTGACTTCCCCCAGAATCCTTGAAACCTTCTCTGATCATTCCAAAAGGGATGTACTCAATCTGGTGAGATTCTTGTAACATAGGTAACTGATAATAAAGTTTCTGCTTGAGACATTCATGAGTAATTCTGGTTGTTTGCACCTAACACCCTTGAACTAACATTCTCAAAAAGATGTATCCATACCCATGGTTTCCAAAAGCCCAGGCATGATGCAATTTATAGTCAATGGGACTCAGGAATCTGGGCCCTCTAGTCTAGAACCTTTCATTCTCACATGTCAAATTAGGTCACTTAACAATGTAAATATATGGAGATGATGGGACAACATGATTAAGGACCTACTTTTGATTTAGAAGCAAATTGACAATGAACAATAAAGGGCCATATGCAGATGTAGCTTCTATTGTATTGGAAAGCTTCTCTGGTCGGTTCTCCTAATTAACAAGGAGTTTCAATTCATAGGAAAGAGCAATTATCTAAATTTGCTTGGGCCTTCTATCCTTTACAACAACTCTGGAAAGAAGAAAATTAATGGATCCATTATATATTGATCCTGAATAGATTTTTACAAATTTACATAGAGTTGAGTTGGCATTACTTGGAACTGGTAAAATGTCTGTATGGGAGATTCTTATGTGTTGGAAAGAATTAATATCTACAGTCATGTTCAGATCAATGTATGTCCAAAAGTGGACCATATATATCCCAAAAGAATTCGGTTCAGAGCCTGAATTTATGTAATCTATCTTTTATTCTAGATTTCACTGCCATACAATGTATGCTTATTGGAATGACGACATATATTTATAATTGAATAAACTTGGTTCAATTCAAGCTGAACAATTCCCACCTCATTTATTAAGGATTTTTGAAGTTCAGCATGATATTCATTTGATAAAAGACATATTCCTGGGCCATAAATTGATGGCAAGTAAATCCTACACAGCAAGCTACCTAGCTGACCAGTGTGACATTCCAATTTCAGCTTGCTATAAGGAAGAAACTTGGAGTATAGAGAGAATTGCTGCACTAAGAATTAAATCTGTCTGCAGGGCATTCTCGTTGACCATTGATTAGAATTACAGATGTCATTTCTATTCTTTGACTGTAGCAGCCAGAGGCTCTTAGACATGAACATTTCCAATATTCAACTTTGTGTCAGTATCAAGTGATAGGTAATTATTGACCATTAAGTAGAAATGATGCCATGGCATTCTTTTTTGAGTAAAACTGAGCTCTGGGGGGGGGGGAGATCAGTAAGCTATTTTATTACTGACAGAGCTAGGCACTGTCAGAAAATAAAATAAAGCGAAATGGACAGCTGTTTCATTCTAGAGTCATTACACTGCTTGCTTTTCATTTTTCCTCCCAGATTCTGTCTTTTTCAATCAGATTTTTCTCTGTGCTCTTTCCATTATCCCTATCTCTATAATCTGAGAGTCAGATTTTCAGTTAGCATTTTAATAACATGATCCATACATCAATTACACCAGAACACTTGGGTTTTAGCTGGCAGTTTTACTGGAATTCTTGGGATAAATTAGCTCAAATCTGTTTCAGGGATCAGTATGCCACATGCTGAGCTTTCACTTTAATTAAAATGTACTGAATCCTAAGTATAATTACTTCTTTATCTTTTCCCATTAACAGTGGAAAAATGATGGGTTCATTCCCCACTGACTCTCTCCACTTTTCTCTCCATATTGTTTCTCTTTTTGCATTGTTCTCAGTCTTCTTTTCCTCCAGCAACTTATTAAAATGAATTGTGAATTAGAAAAAAATTTGTAATTGCAAAGTTATTGTCACAACAATGCACGGGGAACACCCACCAGGATACAAGGGGGGGGGTGGGCAGGGGTGGGTTCCAACTTACCTCGCTGCCAGTTTGCTCCCTCCCGCGCCACGTGGGCGCGCCTCAAGGGCGTGCGCCGCTTCGCGCGCGTGCATGCATAGTAGCAAAAAATCCCCCAAAACCCCCCAAACCCCCCAAAGCCAAAAAAGAGATGGCGACCGCATGCACAGTGCTGGAAGTCAGCTTCTGCGCATGCTCAGAAGGAAAAAAAAATTCCAAAAAAAAAATTCCAAAAAAATTCCCAAAAAAAGATGGCGGCCCCCACAGACCAGCACCGACCAATCTGGTTCGGTGATGTCATCGTGACATCACCAGCGGGCTGCTACCGGTTCGGGAGAACCGGTCCGAACCTGGAGGAACCCACCCCTGGGGATGAGGGTTTGCTTCTTATTAGTTTAAGAATGTGACAATATTGTGAACACAACTTAGAAATTCTCAAAAATCATGCCATTTTGACACCTGTCCAGGTATGGCAAGGTATTGTTACTTGAGCTGCTCTAATGCTTTTAAAATTCTTTGGTGAGAAATGAATGGACAGTATGAATTAGAGCATTTTATATGAAGTTTCTTTCAATTCTACATCTATAATTAAATGGAGAGAAACTACTTGTTAAAAAATGCAGTTTGGGTTATTGCTATTGTTGTTATTGTTATTATTTGTTAAGAATCCTAATTTGAGTTTGACTGCTGGGGACTACATGGACACATCCATGTGATTTTCTTAGCAACACTATTGACATGGATTGTCCATTCTCTTCTTGAATATATTTGAGTACTTAGTCTTGCCAATAGGCTTTGGATTTCCCAGTGATTAGCTTTTCAACCCTCCTTAGCTTTTGAAAACAGCGAGCATGTGTTGATGTGTTGATGTGTTGCCATAATAGACTCCTAGGGGCTTCCAATATACTATGATTTATTATAATCATATGGTTTATGATATAAATGTGTAAGATAAATAAGTAATGCCAGTGATAAGGCAGCCATTTCATTTAAATTATTTAAAAGTTATGCAAGTATTTGAGTAGGTTGGTGAGTTGGAAATATAGGACTATGTGAAAGTTGTTTCATGGATGAGTTCATACCCCAACAGCTGATAATGACAATGATTTTTTTAAAAAAAAATATATATTGCTCTCTGTTCCCATCTTATACCAAACAAAATCAAAATGGGTTTATTTTGAGTTTCTCAGGTTTTTCACTTTTTCAGAACTGGGCTACTCTTCATCTCTCTTAACTCTTCACTTTTAGCTTCCTCCTTCCCAAGGCCAGATCTCCATTCTTTTGCAAGGACACATAGGTATCCAAAAACTTAATTGATGAAGGCAGAGAGATCCATGGAAGGACTTGGAAAAGGTATTCTACTGAACCCCTGGGAATAAAAGGCAGAATAAACACAAGGAGATGATTGTGCAAACATCTTGGGCCTAAGCAATATAATTTAAACCGGTGTGCATTTGAGCATCTATAATCAGACATCCTGGGATAATTATCAGAATATGGAAAGTCAGAAAGAACTGAATATCTAAATAGCAGCAATGATATTAATTGGTGGCTCAATTCTCTCCACACATTCCTCCCCAGAGCTCTAATTACTATAGATTTATTGAATAATTGGAATATTTGCACTTGGCTATGATGTGTACGTTAATAGAAAAGGTTTACATTTGTGTAGCCTCACAACCACAACAAAGCATTTCTCAGACTTGCATATCCCACATATAGTCTTAGCGTATTACTGCATGCATGAAATATATCCACCAAATTGCTTACTACTCCTGTGTTGGCAGCATCACTTATGTTGATATTCAATCTTCACCGTTAGTTAAGATATAAAAAACAGCTGCTGGAATATCCCGGGAGACCTGGCTGTAACAAGCACATGGGCAAATTGTGTTATTTATAGATTTCTTTAAATTCTGTGGCAAAGTACAGTACGCATTGTGTTAATCACACTTTTTTTAAAAATGACATGCATAATATTATCTTTTTCTCCTAAAAGGAAATGCTGACTGAGATACTGGTCCTAGTCAATCTTCTGCAGGACTAAATGATTCTGGAATTCACCTCAGGATGGTATTTGCCCCTGAAGGTGTCACTTCCAGTAAAAATCTTAGATAGTATATAATCACAAGGGGGAGGATTTTCTGAATGAAATGATATGGATTTCCAATCCATCTTGGGAGTATGTCTTCAGGCAAGCAGAAAAACAACAACAGCCTGTTAAATGCTTCTGAGGTTACCGTATTTTACTGGTGAAATGCTCATAGGTATCCAATTGACTATTGTGGGAACAGAATGCTTTGCAAGATAAGGTCCTTGGTCTATTACAACACAACTTTAATTTATGGCTTGCAATGCTTTGGATGCATTTCTGAAATGCATGTATCTTGGTGTGCACAAGATGCAAACACAGCACTTGTCAGCAGTTCATTAAAACAGCTACCCCAACTTTCAGGATTATATGGTTTCCAGGATGGAATCTGGATATAGATGTGGCTGCTCAGGAGCATGGCTACATATTGGGAAATGATTTGTAAGCATACAGCTTGGTTTTTTTGGGAGGAAAAAGTATATTGTGTGTTCTTTGTTATAGCAAAATATCTCCATATAGCAACCATGCAAGGTAATTGTTGCATTGAAGAGGATATTCAACCATACACTATAAAACGTATCATGTTATTTTTTTTAAAACATAATTAGTATGTAAACATTTTGTAAATATTAGGAAATGTTTATAAACAATAAGATTCAAGTCCCATTATCTTGAACATATGGCTCAGGTATGTAAATATGCTTGTATCAGAAACAGTCAGAAACCCTCCGTTACTTTCAATATTTACACTAACTAAAATTACAAAAATACCTTTTATTTCTGTTCTTGGAACTTCTTAAGAGCAGGCACTGGCAGCTCAGAAATTGTCAGTAGGGTCATTTTCAGCACATCAACTATGCAACACACACCTGCTCATTAAATAATCAACACAGCAAGATCTTGAATCTGCTGGGTAGCAGATGCTACTGCTGCTTAGAATGCAGGCTGCATGGCAGGTAACATGGATGCAAATGACCCCTATTACTGATAATTTGAGAAATTGGCTTGATTCACATTTTAAGATGAATTACTCCCCCCACCTTTTTTTTTTTTTTGCTACAAAAAATAATGTATGAACTGGAATGCAGCCACTATTCAGATTTTACACCATATTCCGGGGCAGAGGTGGGTTCTTACCGGTTCTATCCAGTTCTTTAGAACCGATGGTAACTCGGTGATGACATCACGGAGCCGGTTCTGTCGGTGTCTCCGTGAGTGCCGCCATCTTGGATTTTTTTAATGCTGTGTACACGGCGTGACCCTGAGCGAACCGGCAGCAAAAGGATCCAGAACCCACCCCTGTCCCGGGGTCAATGTTCAGCTATCAAATTATATTTGAATTGTAGTTAAATATTATTTATGCTAGAGGAAGCAGCATGCCTCCAAAAGTCGTGTACTAAGGAAAATGTATATAAAGACATCAACAAATGTTCATGCAGGCTTTAAAAAGAAAATTTGCAGTCTGATAAAGGATAGAATTGTTCCTGGGAAGAAATGGCAAACTGAAGGCACGAAACTAACAGTTCTTTATAATTCCTCTATGGAAGTGGAGAAGCCTTGAGATTAACTACAAATGCTCCAGACAGCTGCTTGTCATGAGGAGACCACAAGACAGCAGTCTCTGACATGTTTAGAACTCTGGGAGATGAGGGAAATCCAAATTTGTTCAGAATAACAGAGTTGGGAGGGACTGTGGAGGTCTTCTAGTCCAACCCCCTGTTCAAGCAGGAAATCCCACACTATTTCAGACAAATCATTGTCCAATCTCTTCTTAAAAATCTCCAGTATTGGAGCACCCACAACTTATGGAGGCAAGTTGTTCCACTAATTAATTGTTCTATCATGAAATTTCTCTTTAATTCTAGGTTGCTTCTCTCCTTGATTATTTCCATCCATTGCTTCTTGTCCTACCTTCAGGTGCTTTGGAGAATAGGTTGACTTCCTCATCTTTGTGGCAGCCCCTTAGATATTTGAACACTGCTATCATGTCACCCCTAGCAGAGGTGGGTTCCTCCCGGTTCTGACTGGTTCGTCTGAACCGGTAGCGACCCACTGGTGATGTCATGATGACATCACAGATCCGGTTCGGTCGGTGCCGGTCCGTGGGTGGCGCCATCATTCTTTTGAATTTTTTTTGAAAATTTTTTTTGAAATTGTTTTCATTTTTTTCTCTTCTGTGCATGCGCAGAAGCCGAGTTTCTGGCACTGCGCATGCGTCGCCATCTTGTTTTTGGCTTTTTTTTAAAAAAATATTTTTTTTGCATTGCACATGTGCGCGTGCGCAAAGCGCACGCGCGGCCACGAGGCACGGCAACGAGGCATGGCCACGAGGCACGGGAGGAAGCAAACCGGCAGCGAGGTAAGTTAGAACCCACCCCTGACCCCTAGTCTTTCTTTTCACTAGACATTCCCCTTTCCTGCACCCGTTCTTCATATGTTTTATCCTCCAGTCTCCTAATCATCTTTGTTGCTCTTCTCTGCACTCTTTCTAGAATCTCAACATCTTTTTTGTATTGTGGCAACCAAAACTGGATATAATATTCCAAGTGTGGTTTTACCAAGGCATTACAAAGTGGTATTAACACTTCACATGATCTTGATTCTATTCCTCTATTAATGTAGCCTAGGACTGCATTGGCTTTTTTGGCAGCTGCAGCACTCAAATGACAGTTGGCACCTTTATGGAATCTATGTTCTCATACTTCCTTTTCTAGCCACTTTTGGAAATTTCTTGTTAATTGCCTTCCAGTAATGAGGTGCCTTTGGGTCAACACATTTTACAGCACCAGGTAAGTTTCCTTCAATAATTAGCAAAACAAGTTTTAAATAAAAGTTTAAGGACTTTATTTTTTAAGAAAGATTTTAAGGATGATTAGAATGTTGATTTTGTAAAGTTACAAATGGACTAAAGGTCCAGATGGATTTGCAATAAGATTTTGAAATTAATTATAAGAATCTCTTCTGTGGGAATTTTTTTTTAAATTCTTTAAAAAGACACCATAGTATGGAATTTTAAAGTTTGGACACTAAAGGGAATCAGAAGGAATTAAAGATTACAATTAAATGAGAAGAATGCTTAAATGTGACTTACTAATACAGAATGGCCAAAATACTTAAGTGTAAAAAGGATATTTGTGAACAAAAAATCCATAACTTAATTTTAAGAGTGTCTTTTTAAAAACAACAACAACCATGTTTTAAAATGTTATGGAAAAGGAACAAAACTGAGTATGGCATGAAAGTGGATTTTAAAATAACAGGCTACAAGAATGATATGGGGGGGGGGATGCTATTCTGAACATGCAAAAAACCTGACTGATGTCTTATGAATTTAATTAATAATTAAAAGTGATATGCAAATGACAAATCAAAATTAACAGACCTAGATAATTTTCCTAGATTTACGGAAGAAGCTTGTTAATGTTTTGAAGAATGTTGTGAGAATGGACAAAGAAAATATGCAAAGTTCCAGCACATTAGTTGAACAAATTAAAGATCAAGATTGTTAAAAGTAAAAGGAAGGAATGTTAGCAGAGGTGGGCTGCTGGAGTTTCGCAGGGGTTTGGGAGAACCTCTAGCTAAGATTCTGTGCAGTTCGGAGAACCCCCAAATCCCACTCCTGGCTGGCCCCGCCCACCCATCCCCTCCCCTCCCAGGAGTCCCTACATGGCCCGTTTTGGATGCAGGTAAGTGCAGGGCGCGTGTGGAGGCTCGGGGAGGGCGAAAAATGGGCCTACTGGAAGTTCGGGAAGGCTGGAAACGGGCCTGTTTCCGGCCTCCAGAGGGCCTCTGGACCCTGGAGAGGCCGTTTTCACTCTCTTGGAGGCTCGAGGAAAGTCTCTGGAGCCCGGGGAGGGCAAAAACACCCCCTCCCACCATAGTGCAGGAGGCTGAAGCCACGCCCACCATGGCCACGCCCACCCAGCAACCGGGCAGAGAACCCCTTTTTAAAATTTTTGAAGCCCACCCCTGAATGTTAGTGTATTTGATCGAGACTGAAACAGATAAATTATCTTGGTAACCTTTAATGGACTTTTGCTGACTAGGATTGAACAACATGGCTTGAAGGATTTGTTTATATATAAGAGATGGGATATGGGAAGATGAGATCACTCATTAAATTTTAAGACAAGAGAGGTGGTAAGCTTCTAGAATTGTTCATACTTGGGATGAAAGGGACATCATTTATATATTTCATTTCTTTTTTTTTCTTTACTATATTCTGATTTTTTTTCTGCACTTTTTATTTCTTTAGATTTTTTTCCAGTTTGTATTCATTTCTATCTTTTTTATTTAGTACCGGTAATGTTACGATAAAAAGGAATGGGATAGAATTTAAGTTTCTGGTAGAAAAAAATTATACAGTGAAATTTGTAAAGTCTCAAAGGGTTATGGCTCATCCATAGTACAATACGATTGAAATAATAACTATCTTTATTTCTATTTGATTTGAATCAGTGGAATTAATAATGAATATAATTATGCCTGAACCAGAACAACTATTACACTTGATCTTAGACAAAAGGCCAAGAAGCAATAACTATTGAGATGCTCTGATGCTCTTGTTTTGAATAATAGCTTGATCAATATTAAAATTTATCACCTTTTTGGTTTAAGATGAAACCTAATTACAGGATTTCATTGCAGTTTATGTCTGTTCTTTATTTTAGCCCCCCTTATTAGGGAACTGCATTTGCTGCTAATGTTTTTTCCCTCCCTACTGTAGTGAGCATTCGGTAACTTTTACAATTATATTATTTAATTCTGATTAATGGGATTGCACTCATCTGTACATTATATTTTCTCTCCAGTTCATTTACCCCAATGGCAGTTCTTGAACATCATCCCAATCAACTGATTATTAGTATGCTTTCGAAAAAAACCCCACTATATGAGTAGAAATAATAAAGTAAACAAATCGTTAGCTACATTAACCATTTTTTCTACTTACAATTTTGTTTTGATTCTGAATGCAAATGTGGAATACTGCAAAATAAAAAATACAATATGACATTCAAAAAAATAACCCTACACAGTAACAAACAATGGATGAATTGCTGCAATAACCTTTCCACTGTGTTGTTTCTCACAACCATTGTTAGGACAGGCTTTATGAGATGTACTGATTCCCTAGTTCTTGTGGCACGAAGGTGCTACTGAGAGAGATTTGGATCAATCACCACACTATGCCACAATTTGTTTAACCATGATGTTTTGAATTACAATTAATTAGACCAGTGGTCTCCAATCTTTCTGGCTTTGCAGACTGGTGGGCGAGGGTGAGAGGGGATGGTTCTGCATCAGGGGTGGATTCCAACTTACCTCACTGCCGGTTCTCTTCCTCCCGCACTGCGAGGCCGTGCCTCGTGGGCGCGCGCGCATGCACAGTGCAAACCCCCCCAAAAATTTTTTAAAAAACCACACCAAAAACAAAATGGCAATGCATGTGCAGTGCTGAAAACTCTGCTTCTGCGCATGCGCAGAAGAAAAATAAAATAAAAAATTCAAAAAAATAAATTGGAAAAAAAATTCAAAAAAAATGGCGGCACCCACGGACCGGCACCGACCGACCCGGTTCAGTGACGTCATCGTGACGTCACCAGCGGGTCGCTACCAGTTTGGGCGAACTGGTCCAAACCAGGAGGAACCCACCCCTGTTCTGCATGAGTGGTGGGAGAGCGCATGTGTGCGTGCAGCTTCATTTGCACAAGGGGCAGGCACATGCACCTGCGGTTCACACAAATGGAGCTGCATGCGCTCGCCTGCCCACTGTGCATGCAAGTGGAGCTGCATGTGTATGCTCACCTGCCATTTCCATGGCTCAGTTCTAAATGGCTCATGGTTCAGTAGTTGGCAACAGCCTGGGGTTTGGGGACCCCAGAATTAGATTACACAAGCCACAAATCATGGTTTGCAAATCATAGCAGCTAGGTTTGCATACCACTTAAATCCCAACTAAACAAACCATGTTACGGCTTGGTTTGCTCTGTGATCCAGTCATTGCAGCTTTCTAATAAAGGACATCATTGGACATTTCTGAGGATCCAGTCCCAGGTCTCTGTGAGGAAGTCAATGTCTGAAATTGAGTGGAAAATTATAGTTCTAAGTGAGCCGCCTTAAAAAAAAATCTACATTCTGTTATACATTCTTTTCCATGTTCAAGCCCAAGATGTAAGAGTTTGTCTAGCCTTAATTACTGATTTATTTTTCTTTTCTTAATAAGCAAATTTCACATGGGGGCTGTCCGTGATGTTTTTAGCATTGTCTGTGGAGAACTATCTGACATTTCAATGGGTCTGTATTTCATTATGCATGCATGTATTTAGGTCAAAGAATGATTCTTAGACTGAAGACTGTCTTATTTCTCACAATGTGTTTATGCTTTCAATTGCATGTAAGGGATGTATGTTGTTGTTGGATAGACTGGTGGCATTGCAGCAAAAATACATTTGGGGCATTGTCTACTTTTTCCCCCTAATGGAGGCCTAATAGCTATTGCTATTATGAGGGGAGGAGGAGACAAAGGGGAATTCAAAAATGTTTTTTTTAAGGCAACTGGACTATGTTTTTTCCTCAGGGAAGAAGACATTTCACTTCTCTTCCAAGAAGCTTCATCAATTCATCCAGTCAAAACTGATGAAGCTTCTTGGATGAGGAGCAAAACATCTTCTTCCTCAAGGAAAAAAACATAATAAGTTGCCTTTTGAGGGGGGGGGAAAGCACCTTTGAGACAATCATGACCTGGATGACTGAGAATCTCCGTAGAGAGACAAAGGGGAAATTCTTATGGCCACAGTGACAGTGAATGTTGGTATTAGATTAGGGTCATGAGCCAAGATGTTGGCTTTTGTTGCTTCTGCTATTGCTGTCCTGCTGGCCTTCCTGTTGGAACAACCTAGGGTTGTATATAAACTAGGTTGGTGGGTTTGGATTTAAAGGAATTTGTTTTTATTTGCATCCAAAGTTAGGAAGGAACTTGCAGTAAGTAATATTTGGATATGTCTCAAACTGTTTTTTGGAATTCACTGTCATATTCTCCAGCATGATGTGTGTGCTTTATGGCATGGTGTGTGTGTGTGTGTGTGTTTGTGTGTGTGTGTGTGCGCGTGCGTGCGTGCATGCACACGATTGAATGGGAGAAAAAAGCTTGCTTCCTCCCCATATATTTAACATCTCTTGCTACCATCTTGAAAATGACCTCCATCAGAAGTGTCTATTTTGCTATCTGAAGATGGTTGGGAAAACACAGGCATGCGGTTTATGTATGTGTTGAATGTGATGGGATCTAAGTTGCAACATGTAGAGAAATAGTTCTACTATTTACATCAAGGATCCCCAACCCCCGGTCCATGGACTGGCACTGGTCCGTGACATGGCAGAAACCGGGCCACGCAAACAAGCAAAGCGCCATCTGGGGGATGCACATGAAACCACACTCCCTCTGGTCCATAGAAAACCTCTCTCCATGGAACCGGTCCCTGGTGCCCAAAAGGTTGGGGGCCACTTATTTACATCATATTGTTCATATACATAAAAGCAGATGCACTGTTTTGTTTTTTGGACACACACACACACACACACACACACACACACACACACACACACACACACTCCTGCTTCTCCCCTAATAAGTTTGTCCAGATCTGCATTCTAAAGTCTATATTTAGCAGTATCCAGCAGTTTATGACTGGATATTATTACTATTAAATACTATTAGAAATTCCATGTCATATATGATTTTTTTTTTTAAAAAAGCATCTTTGATGCCACGAGTTTCACTTTTTGTAGATGCCAACATGAACTTACATAACTTCTTTTTAGTTTGCAAAGCACCATATGATTCTGTTTATGTTTCTGTGAACTCTCCTGGTGTTAGATCGAATTCATTTTATTATGACAGCTTCTGTTGGCATGCCCAGACTGATTGACTTTCAGCTCCTCTGTTAATTTACACAAATGTGTGTGTGTGTGTGGGGGGGGAACCTGCATGAAGACTAATTTTAGCTTTCATACTCTATGTTACTTTTACATTTTTTCTAAAATAATAATGGGTAAGTTGTTGAACAAAGGTTGATCTAAAGCTAATAAACAGAACTTGTTTATTTTTAATATGACACATACAAACAGTACTTTCTTTCCTAATGATCTGCCACATTCAACAGTTCCTACGGTATATGGAGAAAAAAAAATGCCTCAAATTTACCCCGAAGCCTTCATACTTGCTATAAAAAATTACATTTGGAAGTAAAATATTGATGTCCATGGAGACTTTTGATATTCCCCGTTGCTTTAAAAATAAACTTTGAAAATTAAGCTGTCATTGTCTCCTAGCAATTTCATAGTGACATCTCCAAGTTCCTAAAATAAATTTCTCCAATTCACATGGCATGGGAGAAGGTGTCGTACAGTGTGGATCAAAATTAAGGCACCATAATTCTGCATCTTCTATTTTGACACTTTACTCCATTCTGCAGACAATGGAACTGGAACAAAATTTGTGTCTGGACTTTCCCTTTCATAATTTCATAATTCCCTGGCTTGGTATTATGGCACAGTGGTCACCAACCTTTCTGGCTCTGTGGACCAGCAGTGATGGTGATGGCGGGGGGGGGATGGTTTCACCTGGGGGGAGAGGGGATGGTTTCTGCAAATAGAGGTTTGCGTGCTCACATGCTGCTTGTGTGGCACAGTTCCCAACGGGCTGTGACTCGGTCCCAGGCCATGGACCGGGGGTTGGCGACCCCTGCTGTAGCATGTATCTATATACAAAAGCTATAAGGTTCAATCTTATGAGGTGGGAAGTGATGCTAAAAATTGTAATGCACTGACTTTGGAAAGCTTGGGCAGTTCATGTTGACCACTAAGTGCTAGTGAGAAAATAATTGCATCTGGCAGGAGGCAGATTTCTATGCACCTCAACAGCATCTATAGCACCCAATCTGCTGCAGCAATATTTGAAATAATTTTTTTTATAGCTCCACGATAGAGAACAGGCTTTGCATATAAAAGGCATCTAGTTTCCAACTACGACTGGAAAAACTACAGTCCCAAATGATTTGCCATTCAGCGTCTGCAGTACTGGGAATAGACAGGTCAAAAATCTGATTCAGTACTAAGGTAATGTCTCATTTTTCTACAATATGTGTTAAGTTCTAATGATCGTGCCTATGATGTAGTACTGCTATCATATTTGTCTCATGCCATTCAAAGACGAGAAGCTGGTTTAAACAGTGAAGCTATATATGGCCTTACAGGTATATTCATGAATTTGATCTTTGTGCTAATGTTGGCTTTAGACAATGGACAAAGTTTAGCTTGTATTACTAGAAAAAGAAAATGGGTTAAATGGGTTCTAGTGGTTTATGATCAGCAGTATTCTGCTATTCTGGAAAGCACAGAATAGGATTGGACTGTTATATTGTAGTAACTTTAAGGCAAGATAAATCTTTTAAGGAAAACTTATGTGACATTTTCCTGGTCTGATATTTGTTATTTTCTATATCGAAATGCTGGTAAAGCATCTCTTATATGATAGTAGATGGGAGATATTTCATTTCATCATGAAAAATTATTTCTGAATTGTGTTTGGTGGCATTTGTGTATATGTCCTTCTATGTGTTATTGAGTGACAGGGAGAGAAAGATAGAGAATCCCAGCACAAAAAAGTATGACATAGAGGTGTCTTCACAACGGAAACTTCAACTGATACCCTCTTTCATAAAAGGATCATATCAAAGCTCATTTAGTGGACCGAAAAGGACAAGAGATACAAAAAAATAAATAAATCCTAAGGAGGTAATCTGAAACAGGAGGCTTTTCATATGAGGAGAAATTAATACTGTTTACTGAGCAATAACTCTTATTCATTTCTAGTCTTTTTTGACTTGTGTCACCAAGCATATAGATAGGGGAAACCCACAGATATTGTATAGATAGATTTTCAAAACAAATAAATTAGAAATTTGAGACTAGCAACACAGGTTGTCCTTGATTTATGACCACAATTGAGCTCAAAATTTCTGTTACTGAGACAGTTGTTAGGTGAATTTTGCTCCATTTGATGACCTTTCTTGCCACAGTTGTTAAGTGAATCACTGCAGTTGTTCAGTTAGTAACACAGTTGTTAAGTGCACCTGGCTTCCCCATTGAATTTGCTTGTGAACTATTGTAAGTCAAGGACTACCTGTAAGTGGAAAGTTCTCCAATTAGTGAGAAGTGCCAGATGGGTTTTGACTCAGGTTTGGCATCTGGACTGATAGATTTTTTTACTTGTAAATAAAGGATCTGGAGTTAGGATTGAGGAAGGAAACAGTTATATTCAGTGTAGTAAAATGAAAAAGAATTATGAAGAGCTCCAAAGTAAACCTCTTCAAACTGGGTAAATAGGTATATTAGCAACATCATGTTGGTAAGAGCTTAGTGTCCATAAAGAAGGAAATTGGGGAAAAAAACCCTGGTGATATAACAATGCTCTTATACTAATCTATGTTTGAACCACACTTGAAATAATGTGTTTGGTTTTGATCCCGGTACCTTTAAAAGGGTGTTATAATGATGGAAAAAGGTCCAAAAAGCAAATGATTAGAAGGCTGAACAGCTCCCTACAATGAAAACTACATTAATCAGGGTTCTTTAGTTCATAATATACAATAGGTATATGGAGAGACAGAGAGAAGGTTTACTCTAAATCTCATAGTTGTCCATGCAGGGAAAAGGCAAGTGGCAAAATTTGCATTATAATGTTATGATGCCAACTCTGTGACTTAGCCACTTGTATTAGAAGATGGTTACAAGCACATAAGGATAGGCTTGGTGTTATTATTATTTTTCTACTATAAAGTATGATTGTTTCCCCATGCTGATCTGCGATAAAGCTCCTTTCAAATCTTGATCATTCAGAACTTTTCTTCACATGACATCATAATCAGCTCATGGTTCTTAAGATAGTTTTCATATGCAGTGGTCTTACTATCTACTAGTATCTGAGTTAAATTGTTGACTTCAGTTGCCTGTAATAACTTTCATTGTGCTTTAGGGAAGACAAAGTGAAGTGCATTTTACAAGTGACAAAGCTACAACATATAATATGTTGTCATATTATAGGGGTGTCAAACTCGCGGCCCGCGGGCTGGATGCATCACGAGCTGGCCACGCCCACCCCCATTTTAGCAAAGGGGAAAAAAGTCATATGTCACGTGACAACAACGTGACGACGCCCCTGATATATACTTTTCAGAGTATGAGAATCTTGTCACAGGTATTCACTCAAAGCCATGATGATGTCACACATGTCATGACATGAGAGAAATTTGTTTGCAGTTGATGACAAGTTGCATACATAATAGGAACAGAAGTGAGGAAGGATAAGAAAAAAAAGAAAAAGAAACATTGACTTCCGACTCTCTCTGTTGCTGTAAAATAAGACATTGACATCAAATCACAACTTTTTGTTTTTTCATAATAATATGAACAAGCCATTTCCATAAAGATCTATTAATTTAATCAGTAAAACCCAAAATCAAAGTTTCATTTTTTCCACTTGAAGCACAAAATTCAGAAGCGGTCTCCACGTAGAAACAAAAGTACTTATATTCTTTTCTTTAATCAAAATAGTCAATTTTGCCATTTCAGCCAACTCCATCAACTTCTGCAACCATTCGTAGGAATTGAAGTGTCCTTCCATTTTTATGCATACAATAGTCTTGCTGCTGTCACCATAACTTTACATACTTTACATACATTGATTATTCTTAATCCGTGGCTAGTTTTTTTCCTTTTATTGCACTTTTATTATCCCTGAGTTTCAACTAGTTACCCTGACAGTCAGACTATATTTCAGCATCTCTCTCTCTCTGCTTTGTTAGCATGATTACTAGCTATTAGAGAAAACTTACAAAAGTAGTCATTGAATCATCCAGTTTTAATTCATGTGGATTGATTTATAGATAATTGCAATTAAAGCTAGTAATATAATGCAGTGCAAGATGAATTAAAAATAGGTTATTTGCTCTTTTCTTAGAGAGACACCAATGAACTTTTCTTTAGAACAGCAAACAAAATTGTTTTCAGCTTTGAATCTATCTTGTTTGGAAAAGAAGGAACCACAGTGGATCCAATTAAATCTATTCTCAGCTTTAGCTTTAAGTCAGGGAAGAGTTTCTTGTCTTCACCCAAAGGACTTTTAGCCCAAGTAAACAGTTTAATATAAATGTATTCATGTAAGAAAATCCTGACAGGAGATGAATGTTTCTCATTCTAAAAATAATACATTGGTCACTAAGTAATATAATAAGCATTCCATTTGTTAAATTGAAAATGTTGCTATAAAACCTCATGGCTTTTGTTCTTAATCATTATCTATGACATTACTTTTTAGTTTTCTATAAAGAAAACTCTTAACGGGTTTGTTTCTACAAATTCATTTCACAACCATTTATTTTAGGGTCCTGAAATATTTCAATCAATCAATCAATCAATCAGAATAAATCTGGAAGGGACCTTGGAGGTCTTCTATTTTCCCAAATACAGAGTTTGTTGTTTGCTTGACCCTAGCATTACAGAGTCATTCTGGAATCATTCTGAAACAAACTGGGGTGATAAACAATTTTAAATATGTTATCATTACTCATGAGGAATATACCCCCAATTACATCTGTTGTAAATAATTGCCAACAGCTTTTCCCAATTCTTTAAATTTCACCTCTTCCAGATGTGCTGGGACTACAACATTCAGAATGTATTAGGTCTGATAATGCTATTTTGTCCTGATATATGCATCCATAGTATATATCTACTTTCCTCAATTGATAATTTTAGCTACTCAGTTTACTGTACTAATATGCTTATTATCTATGTTTTTAACATTGAAGAGTGTGCAGACTTCAACTCCCTGAATGACTATAAATGAACATTCCGGGAGTTGAAGTCCATATACAGGTAAATCCTCAACTTATGACCACAACTGAGCCCAAAATCTCTGCTGCTAAGTGAAATATTTGTTAAGTGAGTTTGCTCCATTTTACGACCTTTCTTGCCACAGTTAAGTGAATCACTGCAATTGTTAAATTAGTCAAATTGTTAAGTGAATCTGGCTTCCTCATTGACTTTGCTAATTATCAGAAGGTCACAAATGGTGTTGACATGACCCCTGGACATGGCAACCATCATAAATATGCTTACATCAGTTGTGTCAGTTGCCAAGTATCTGAATTTTGATCCTGTGACCATGGGGATGCTTATGCACACTTTGTTCTGACCTAGGCTTCCTGAGAGAGCATAAATCACAAACGTAGTCCCAAAAAACCTCTTTATTTCAATGTCTGTGAATTATGTTCATTCACAGCCGTAATGAGTCTCAAACAGTTTTAATTAGTCCGACAGAAGTCTGCCACAGTCTTTCAAGTGAAGACTGATAAGCACCCACCTTTATCTCTCTTGACATGCTGCCAAAGAGTCAAAACGGAGCTGCTGAGTTAAACCGACCAGAATGAATCAAGTTGCTTCCTGCAAAGGCTCACGTCCGTTTGCTCCTCTTTTATGTCTTATGGGAGGGGCCAATCATCTCCAAGCCTTACTCCTGAGTAGCCCTTTTTTTCCTTAACTGCTCTTGCCTTGTGGCAGCTCTGCGCATGCGTGCACTGGGAACAGGCTCCCCCTGTTCCTCTACCTCGCTGATGTCCGGCTCTGGAGGCTCCGGAGTCAGCACAGAACTCCCAGATGGCCCTGGCCCCATCTCTGCCTCTGACACAGAACTTTCTCCAGACTCCGGGACTGGCTCATGTTCCTCCCCAGCCTCCTCGCTGTCCGACTCAACACTGGCGGACCACAACACTCTTATGCAATGGTCATAAGTGTGAAAAACGGGCATAAGTCACTTTTTTCAGTGATGTTGTAATTTTGAATGGTCACTAAATTAACTGTTGTAAGTTGAGGACTACGTGTACCTGGAAGTTGCTACAGTTGGGATACCCTGGGTTGTGCAAGAGCTAAGGATTGGTGGATAAATGGACCTCGTTTGCTTGAAAACTTAAAAACAAAGTAAGAAATTATTCTTATTTCATAGCATCATTTCAGTTTTGATTAACTATTTCACAATGCCCTGGAATGCAGTTGATTTTTTAAAAATTATATTAAAAATCAAATATTCTGAAAAGCATTGGAGAAGAAAAGATTCCTCTTCCCTTCATCTCATGGCAACTTTATGCGTATTAACATCGACATGAACATCAGACTTCAAGAGATGAAAATAATCATTGTTTGGCATTTCTCTTTATGTCTGAGTGAATTACATTCATTCAGTCAGGTTCATATTTTACATTCCATTTTTCATATCATCTAGGGTTATGTAATAATGCACCCATTTTTCACTGCAGCATTTTTTACATATGTAGACAGTATCCATTTGCTTGGAATTACTAAGGTGAGAAACATGGACACAATAACTTTGAAAATTCTTGTACTAGGTCCTGGTTATACAAGACGGTTTGCAATAGCCTATTGTAATTTTTGCAAGGGAATTTGAAACTGAAAGAAAAGTAAAAATGAGCATGGGCTACAGTTTATACCAGGGCTGTCAAACTCCTGGCTTGCGGGCCGGATGCGTCACATACTGGCCAAGCCCATTCCTAGTTTAGCAAAGGGGGAAAAAGTCCCGATACGTCACATGACGCTGCCATGACGATGTGAGTTTGACACCCCTGGTTTATACTGTATACTATACTGATTATATATTTGATTATAGTATTGCCATTTGGGTACTTTTCCCAATCAATGGGCTAGTTTTGAAGATAGGTTACAGGAAATATTTAGCATTTGTGGGCTGCATTTTGGGAGAGCTATATATTGTGAATGATAACGGCAAAATGGAACGGAAAGATACAGATGACGGACTGCATGCTGAGTTGGGTAAACTGGTCTTCTCCCTACTTGTTGCACCAGCAGGCCCTCATTTTCCAAATCCAGCTTCTCCACTCTCTCCCCCATTTTCTTCTTGTTATCCCAAGGATCCTTTGAAAAACTAGAGTGGGCTCATACCTTGCAACCTCCAACATCCCTTCTCTTAATATTTTGACTCCTCAATCTCTCCTGAACTCTTGGCATCCTGATGCCAAAGCCTCCCACTCCTGCCCCTATTTTTTTCTGGGAAGTTCCTGAAGAAAAGTGGGCATGTACTGGCAAGGAGAGACCCAGCACCGCTGGTTGGGGAAGACACAATGGCCTCTCTCACACTCTCCAAGCCTTCCTCTTCAGCTCACAATTTGCACGCCTCCGTTCTGACACAGAATAACAGAGTTGGAAGAGACCTTAGAGATTTTCTAATCCAACCCCCTGCTCAAGCAGGAAATCCTACACCATTTCACTCACTCGCACACAATCCCTGCCGATGCCTTGGGGGTGGGGTTCATCCAGTACCTGTACTCCAGCACTCAGACCAAACCAATGTTGGAGGTTCGAGGGTAGGAGATTAGAGATCAGTTGAGGGGGGAAAAAAGGTGTTTGCAGGTTGAGTACTTTTTAAGGTTGTGTTGGGCTACAGAAATGTTGGGCATCTGGCAACATTAGCTTTCAAATAAGTACAAGTGAAAAGAATGAACCTGTACAGATTTCAGTTACACCTACAGTACCTCATAAGATTAACCTCAGTTTTAAATGAAGTAATGTGACCTTCCATGTGGTAAAACGGTAGCATGCTAAAGCTATCTTCCATTTCAGAACATCTGTTTGTAGCCTCCAACAAGTTGCAAATAAATAACTGCAATTAGTAATATTCCCCTGTCTTCCCCCCCACCTCCCAATTTAAATCTTACATCAGTCTGATTCCTCTCTGAATGTGATGATGTGAAATGCAGCTCTTGAAAGCTGATGCCTTTAAATAAAATTTATCGGTCAGAAAAAATGCTAGACTCTTTCTGTTTTTATCTAATACAGCAAAAAGTGTTTACTTATTAACGTTGACTGGTCATATTTATTTTGAAAGTTAAAATGTTGCTTCTTTGGTATTCCTAAGTTGAAAGAATTGCATTTTTGGAGCCTTACAAGCCATGTATATATTTAAGATGGAGTGGTTTTTAAGAGATGACTTTTTGAAAGCCAGTCTGAAGTCCCAATAATATCACATTAATTCTAAGTGCTATACAACATCTTGCTTTAATGCAAGATATCTATAAATATGTTCATTTGAAAAATAAAATAAATATCCAGGAAAGGTATTTGCTTCTGGAAACATTTCAACTCTTAAGGCAGGGCTATGACATGTGGTATGTGTAGATATACACATACCACATGTGTGTGTGTGTGTTTGTGTGTGTGTGGGTATGTATGTGTGTGTGTATAGATGTGTAGATACAGTTGCAATGTATGGCTGTGAAAGTTGGACCATAAGAAAGGCTGAACTCCAAAGAATTGAGGCCTTTGAACTATGGTGCTGCAGAAGACTCCTGCGAGTCCCTTGGACTGCAAGGCAATCAAACCAGTCAGTCCTAGAGGAGATCAACCCTGACTGCTTTTTAGAAGGCCAGATCCTGAAGATGAAATTCAAATACTTTGGCCACCAAATGAGAAGGAAGGACTCACTGGAGAAGAGCCTAATGCTGGGAAAGATTGAGGGCAAAAGAAGAAGGGGATGACAGAGAATGAGGTGGCTGAATGGAGTCACTGAAGCAGTAGGCGTGAGCTTAAATGGTCTCCAGGTGATGGTAGAGGACAGGAAGGCCTGGAGGAACATTGTCCATGGGGTCGCGATGGGTCGGACACAACTTCGCAACTAACAACAACAAAATGTGTAGAAATTAGTTTGCTCCCTTATACCTCCCTTGATGCAACCAGAATCCCTGGCCCACCTGGCAAGTCTGAAATATTATTTTTGTATCTGGACCTTATTCCTGTACAAAAAAAGCACAGACCCATTTATTAACGCAAATGTCACAGAAGGTGGTTGGGAGCATCCTGGATATTAGTTTCCATTCTGGAAAATAAGTGTTCCCTGATGTCAAACCCACAGTGGCAGCAATTTTCAAAACAAGCATGTTGATCATGGTCATCATCATTTTGTGATAGCATTTCCCACACGCAGTTACAATCTTGGATGTTTGTCTTCATATTTTGCTTAGGGCCAAGCCTGCTGAAATACCAGACACACCATTGAGAATCTATTTTATACACTATGTATAAAATAAGAACGGAAGAGGCCTAATCCAAATTGCAGTTCTGGCTCATTTAAATTTCTTTCCCATTTACCTGCTAGTGGCCAATCTAAATCTTCTCATAGTTCTCTCAATTTTTCTCCCGCCCCCAAAGATTTTTCTGTTTATTTATCTTGTTTTCAATAAGCTTTTCAATTTTTCTGGATTTATTATATGGCTTCAAATGGATTGTTATGAAATGTATCCATCGTTTTATATTTTTTCCTGTTCATTGTAATAATCGTAATTCTACTGATAATGATTTTCATGGGAGCTAATTGACAGGTGGAAACAAGAAAACCATGGTTGGTTAGTGAGTTGATCATTCCCTGAAAGGCAAAACACTCTTATACCACTTGCTATGTTGTAATTAAGAAAAGAATAGCAACTTTGCTCCTACCCAGATTGTTTCAACAACACTTTGTTTTCTTTGAAAACAAAAACCAGATGTATTTTTCATTCAAATTCAATGATTATTTATTAAACATAGAATACCGGTAAATTTTCGCAGCATGATAATATTTGCAAATTGATATTTGTGTCAGGGGAAACTTTTCTTTCAGAATAAACAGAAGCCGTGGAACTCTTATCCAGAGGAAGAGAAGTGGGATTAAAATGTCCTTGATATAAATTGTGGGTAAGGGACGAGAAATTGTAGGTGCTACTTTGTTTTCTAAACCATGATTGCAATTACTATTGCATGATTGCCATCTCACCTCATTTCTTTCTGAAGAAAAGATAGATGAAATAGTGACAGTATACAGATTGAACCCCCTTCTAACTACTCCTTATGACAGAACCTACATAACATCTTGCTTGCTTCCTTGTGTTAATGCATGATTTGCTGCCTTAGTTATACACCAGCATATTTTTTTTATCAGTTACTAGATATTATTGGATCCAGGGCAAGATGGGAACTTAAGTCCAACTGATTGATTATGTGCTATCAAATTGGTATTGACTCTTAATTTAATTTAATTAATTTAATTAATTGTATTTCTATGCTGCCCAACTCCCGAAGGACTATTGCCACATTGTAAAAGGAAGCATCATGTTCTTTTTGCAA
>QLTV01002690.1:310520-325279 GCA_003457575.1 Thermophis baileyi
AACCCCTCCCTCCCCTTGAGATCCCCTCCCCCACCACACTGTCCCCCCCTCTATCCGGCAGGTCATAAATCTCATTCATACCAAGCCAGGGGTCAGATCTGGGCTCCCATCTGCTTCTGGTAGTACACTCAGCAGAGGGGGCTCCATTTCCCCCACCCCGGCTCACCCATTCTCACTAACAAAAATAGCCTACAAAGCTCTGATTAAAAGGTCGCAAGCCAAGTCATCAAGTTCTTTGCTGAGTCCCATTGTTGTTAACAGCCACACTTAAAAAAAGTGGATCCAAAGCACAGGGCCCCAACTGCAACCTCAATAAACTGTTGGGGGATGGGGTGGGGCGGGAGCCGGTCAGCGTCCTGTGGGTTTCCAACCTCCAGTTGTTCTCTCGTTTCCTGCGCCCTGGATGGTGCTGGTAGTAGTGGAGGTGATGGTGGTAATAGTAGTAATATGGGTGGGGAGAGGAGGGGGCGGTAACGACCACGCCAGAGGCCCGCTGGGCCTGTCCTCCTTCCTCCTCCAGCTCTTCCTGCTTCATTGAATTCGCCTCAGTGGTGCCCGCCAAGATTTTACCAGAGACCGGAGATGGCCCCCCAAGTCCAGGCCGGGCGCAGGACGGCAATGAGGAAGAGTCACAGCTGGGCAACGGCGAGGCAGGTGGAAAGCAGGGTGTCTGGGGTGGTGGTTAGGGGGAGGGACCCAGGAGTGCCGCTGGTGGTGCAGAGCTCCTCCCAGTCTCCTCCTGGCGGCTCCCCTCGGCTGCGCTCTCCCCCGCCGTTTTCCTCTGCTGGGCGAGGCCTCCACCCTCTTCAGCTTCCTTGCAGCGACGAGGCAGGTAGAAAGCAACTCAATACATTTTAACATCTTACAAAACAAAGATACATGCACACCCATGTACACCACTTAAATTTTCCAGAGTCAATATATAGCAACAGATTTGACAAAAGACAGATCACGAGTAATGAGCTAAAGGTCAGAACCATCTTTGAAGTGCTGGGTTCTTTTTAATGGAAAAAACCCCGCAGAAGAGTTAAGTAATACATTTTCACCATCCTTTGCCTTTATTTTCTTTATAAGTAAGTTTTGTATTTCAAGGGAATCTAGTCCATATAGTATTGCCACTAGAATACTAATAATACTCTTTTGATGATGTAGAGAATATGGAATAATTTTGTAGAAATTGGGAGAATCTCATCAGATGAACATAAATGCATCTGTGGGTACAGTCTGATTTATACCCACTATTTCAAAACTCTATTATACTAACCTTAGTAAAATGCAGAGAAAATATGGGCTAATACTGATGTATTAGATAGCAATTGGTATATCTGGTTGCTTATTTACTTATCTTACTGAACTTGATGTATAACCCATTGGAGTAAGTCAAAGTAAGTCTTGGAGTAAATAAAAAAATAATACTAGATAGCATGGATGTACTGTATGATCAAAATCCTTCCTACATCACATTGCTGTAAAAAAAAGATTGGGCCATGCCCTCCATCTTGTCATTTTCTGGTTGTAGTGATAAAATAGAATGGAATAATAAGGAAATCATAACAAGCTGTTCAAAGAAAAACAACACATACTATAAATCTAATTTTAAAAATAGACCTTTTTCTTTATTGATGGAGGCTAATTACTATTGGATTTGCCTTAGAACACATGTCATTATTAGAACTATCACAGTAAATGAAATATAATATTAAAAGTTAAATATATTATGTGCTTCACATAGTCTACTTGCATTATTTACATTTAGGTGTATAACTAAACTGTGGGTGATGTCCAGGCTGAGCCTGAGGGAGGGGCCAAATGTGTCATCAATCTTCAGTCCCTATGCATCTACCAGAGATTTAAGTCCAGCCCACCTTGAATTCCATTGACTTCCATCTACCACCAATTTGCTTTGACTGTTAGTAGTTGAGATTCTTGTAGAGAGCTTAAGCTTGCAATAAACCATTATATTCATTTGAATTGCCTGGATTTCCCAATTTCTCATGCTTCACATAAACTGTACCATAAGTGTATCACTTAAAAACCATATAATGAGAATAATCTGAGTATGAAAAATTATCTAAATTCTCAATGTTCTTTTGCAGTTAATTTTCCTAGAAAGTTTCTTAATGTAATCCAAAGGAAGCATAATCAAATAAAATCTACAAAGCATAACTACTATATATGGCCCTATATACCCTTGAAATATATTCTGGAGATGTTGAGGATATGTTGCATTACAGAATTTTATAGAAGAAAGAGAGGTTGAAAAAGTTATATAAGTAGAAATCTATTCACACACATTACATCCTTTATTTTTGATGACTACTTTTAGCTTTTTCCAAGTACATACTTAATTATTTAGTATAAAATGCAGCATATAACAGTATTTACAAAGAGCAAATATCTTTCCTACATGTTTTATTGATTGTGCCAAACTGCAAATAAATGACTGCTTATGCAAATATATTCCACTCTCATCCTGAAACACTTGCAATTCAGAACAATGATATGATAAATATAAAAATGTTTCCTGAATATCAGCATGTAAGGCCTTGAACATTGGAACCACTTATGTGCCATGATGAATTCTCCTGAAGAAAGCAGAGTGTAACAATAATCACTATTTTTAATTTTACCATACTCATTTTTATTATTGATAGACAAAGGCCCTAAGACCCTACCTCAAATTGTTTAGTCTACTCTGTTTACATGTTAAGATGGATGGTTTCATGTACTGATTTCTCAATATATTTTGCCTGCTGACACACATAACCCGTAATACATGTATCATGGCACAAGTCGAACACAGAATAGAAAATGGAACTTAGACATGGGAAAGGGTGAACTGGTGGTTTGAATACTGTTTTTTTTTAACAATGAATGTATGTATATAGCAAATGTCAAAGTTTATGATTCTCCCTTTTGCAAGTTAATATTGTCGGTTAACATATTTAATTCCCCATAATCTTCTCAAAAATATTATGTTAAGATGTTACTAAAAGAGACATTTTGGGAAAACAATGCTGATGGTTTTCATGATTAGAACATATAACAATCTTATTTAGGAAATGGCTTAATACTCAAAGGTAAAATCTGTGCAGGATTTCTTTTTGTGTAGTCAAGAATGATGTTGTCTTATCTATTTTATTTCCATATTCTTCAAAATCCTCTTATAAGATTAAAAAGGATTAATGTTATAAAACAAATGCTATTGAGGCTCCTCGTACATTACTATCATATTAGGGTATCTCAAAACAACAACACTTGGATTTTTTTTTAGTTTTTCAGCTATTTCAATATAAAAATACATTTGCAGGTCTTACGCAAGGTAGAAAAGGATTTTTATTAAACTAAAGTTATCTGAACAATTAATTTTAATATTGAAATCAGTGTTGAATATCAAATCTAATACCTACATCCAACTGATATAAGGATGAACATCAGGATGTATCTTATAAATTCAAAGGCATTTAACATTGACATGTGGTAGCACAAAGATATCCCCTGAAAGTCTTAAAATTATTTCTGTCAATTATTTTGTCAGCTTCACACTGATTATTTGCAAGGTTGTTATTTCCCTCCCTTGGGGGCATCATTGCTTGGATAATATATAAAATGAGAATTCTTCTGCATGCTAATTGTCTGAAAATATAACTAACTGCATCTCTTGTCAGCTAGACCTTAATTGCTCTTCACTGATAAATGGTAAACAAAATAAAGGGTAATATTTGAAAGTTATCAACGTCTAATTCAGAACCGACTGACATGCAATTTTCATGAATATGCTGAGATTCATGAAACTTCCATGTTGTGAGAACTGAGGACAATGGACTCATGATAATTTGTGATATTTAAAGGTCAAACCACAGATTGGTTCATGTTAGGATGCATGACAGCTTATAACTAATGTTGAAAAAAGCTGAAAAGTGTTGGTCCAGGTTAAGAAATGAGGACAAGCATCTAAAATTCCAAAGCCAGAGGTTAGAGTACAAGTTGGGGGGGGGGGAAATGAACACCTCAGTGGCAAGCCACTTTCACAGTGGTGCAAAGAGAAGTTCATAAATACCTCCATGTAGGCAACAGGAGTCAAGTTCACTTGAGAATCTTCACTTACCTTATTTATTTAAAATGCAGAATTAGGAAACAGAAAAAATGGAATAATAATGACAGTGCATTTCAAAGCTATTTTTAAAATAATGTAACATATTTCTAGTCAACTGGTCCACGAGTTATCAAGAGCTGTGCGCTTAAAATAATTAATCATATTTTCAAACCTGCTCACATTGAAATGGATGTGTTTTATCTATAGATTCTGAGTGTGATAGTATATGAAATATTAAGAGCAATAATAATGACTTGCAGAATCATAAACCTGTTTTATCTGAAATGATAAGAATTCAAATGTCTTATTCCTTTGGTGCTGGGAAATGGTGTGGAATCTACAGTAAGAGTGGTATCAGAGAACATTACTTAATCCTATCTATATCTAAATAGAAGCTCAGAATTTAATGGGATTTATTGCCAGGTAAATGCATTATACAATCAATAAATGAATTAGTAAAGCAAAATATAATATGAAGAGTCTTTCCTTTCCAACTTTGTGTGCCCATTTTTCAATGGAATAACAGTTTCTCATTACTGCTGAGAATCAAGCTACCTGTGGAATTACTGTTTCTACTGTATGTAATATCCTTTATGTAATAGTTCATATAATCTTGATGCTCATAAGGATCTATTGTTCATAAACTTATAACTCTTTATTCTTGTTACAATAATTGATAAAAACAGTGCTATTGGTGCTTTTAAGCATCTACTGTCTTGAGATCCAGTTGGCCCTGGCCCTGGCCCTGCTTACCTTTCTAAAGATATCAAAGACATGTCTATGGAGATTTTCAGTCATCCAGGTCATGGTTGTCCCAAAGGTGCTTTTTCAAAAGGCAACTGGACTTTCTTTGTTTTTCCTTGAAGACATTTCCCTTCTCATCCAAAAAAACCTCTGAACTGAACTGAGGAAGCTTCTTGGATGAGAAGCAAAACATCTTCAAGAAAAAACAAAGTCCAGTTGCCTTTTGAAAAAGCACCTTTGGGACAACCATGACCTGGATGACTGAAAATCTCCACAGGTTTGGGTATCAAAGACTTGTTTTTCCCCCTCAACTTTGAGAAGAAAAAGACTGAGTGACTTGGGTTTTAGGCCCTTCCAAATCTGGGACTTTACTATCTTTGGTACTGGATGGGATTGCAACCCTAGGAGAGTTTCCCCCCCCCCCGGCATCTATGTGCTGCATACTGTTGTTTTAGGTGTTTTTATACTTTGTTTTATAGTGTGTTTTTTAAATTGATTTGCTACTATTTGTTGGTGATCTGACAGGCACCCAGCAATGATGTGAAATGGATTAAATAAATAAATTGGTTGATCAGAAAATTATGAAAAGATCTTGTCAGAGAAGATCGTTCCAAAAGAATATAGTTACATAGTTCATAGCATCGACAAGAAATTTAAATGAGAGTAAACGATCATCATTAAGCAGTATCTGACCTCTGAAGTTTTTGAGGTTTATGTTCAGAACTGCATGTACAGAATCTTCTTTCTGTACAATACACTTAGAATTAAGCTTTACTCAAATGTCAATGCTTAAACAGTCGGTTATGAATGCTGCTGACAACACAAGTGTATCTTTTGTGTTTCTCTTATATCTTCATAAGAACTCTGAAACTCAAATCACAGTTCTTTCATATTCTCTTACATAAAGCAAGGGCTTTTGCGTGTTTGTGTATGCATGTGTGTTTTAAATCAATGCTAGGGATGACTTTTTTAAAAAAAACAAAAATCCTTCTGTTCTTCTGTTTGTGATAGAGCCATTTTGCTTGCAGACCGTTATTCAGATCAGCCTGATCAGTGATACCGCAGGTTGTTTTCAACTCCTTCCAGAATGATTATGCAGTCACGAAAGGATGAATCATACAAATCCACAAGCATTTGAGTAAGCTGCTAATGTACTGTGAAAGTATATACACCACCTACACTCTATCCTTCATTCTATTGATTTAAATTGAATGTGTCTAACTGATGGGAACACAACAGCTGCTGCTGAGAATCAAAAGCAGGAGGATTAAATGAGCTTAACATTATATTAGTTGGTTAAGCATTATTTTTAATTGCCTAATGTTTCCGACTTTTCAGCTCATTGTTATTTGCAGGTAGGGAATTATTGCTTTCCTCCTCTCTTCTTTCAAAATACAATGCAGGCTTGCTGTGGAGACAATTGTCTCATTTTACCTTTAACAGTGTCAAAAGTGAATGTTTGATGGGCGATACTGGTACCTACCTGGCCTTTTTCAATCTCCTTTGGCAGAGGAGTGCACTGCCCTGAGTTGAACCCAAAGCGAGATCAGTTGGACTGTGTATGTTGGATTCCTTTAGGGCCATTGATTGCAAGGGATCTTCCTTATTCCTGTGGACTTACATCTGTAGTGAGACCTTTGCTGGACATTCTTCAGAGGAAGCTTGCCAAGACTGAGTTTGCTACTGCTTTGTCATCTGCAGGCAATGACCTGGTTGGTTTTCAGATTGTTAGCATTAGAGATAAGGTACTAGATATAATTGTTGGAGGCATTTGTGGCAGTGGTGGTGACTTATTATATTATAGATTATTAGTTCTATGCCCCTCCTGGTTAGCTAAAGCTGTTGTGGGATAACCTGTGGTTGGGTTCTTTCAGCAGTAAAGAACATGTCTTTTCTGGACATGTTGTTTTGCGCCCTTTCAAGAAACCATACAAGATCCCACCACACTGGACAATTATTTTGTCCAGTATCTGATAGTCTTGGTAGCCAAGGAACCAAGAATGACATATTGTTGCTCACCTGTAAATAGAAATTTTAACAGACTAAAGCACTTATCTGCATAATTACTGGACAACCTCGTGAACCCCTAGCAGGAGGAGTAGTCTTCCTTGGATACTCAACATGGATACTCAATAGTTTTGCTTGAATTTGTCAGTAGAAAATAGAATGTGTGCACATATATTTCCTCATAAAAACCTATGCAAGTTTTGTCTATATAATGATCCTATTGATTGCTATTATTTAGGTTAACAATTTTAATTGATTACATTTAAATTCAGTTTCCTTAATTATTAGTGATTGGAGCTTAGAAAGAATAGATGATTTGATAAGATTCCACAAACAATCATATTTGGCTACATAATGACATCAATGAAGTGTACTAAATTCAGCAGAAGATAATGCTTTCTGGATAGCTGATTATAGCTAATTATAAATTGTGATATCATTTGCTACAGTCAAGTGAAAATATGATAAGCAGTGCTGAGAAATTGGTGACATATTCTAGAAAATTGTGTCAGTTTTTAATGATCCAAAAAAGAATCTCTCCAAAAATGAATGTTTTGAATCAACTGGATGACATTTTGAAGCACCCACAAAGCTTGTTCCATTATTGGGTGTGTTGCAAACTCCCTTGTAGACAGAGAGGTCGGGAGTTGACTTGTGAATAATAGAAAACAAACACTGGAGTCTCCAAAGATGCAGAAAACCTGATGTAATTTATTCTTACCAAACTCTTAAGCATTCAGGGTCAGAAGTTGAAAACAAAAAGAAGATTCTTTGGAGTTCAGCAGTCCAAACCAATAACTCAAAAGTAATTTCATTAAAAAAAATCAACCTAAGAAAGAAAATGGGTTAGGCTGCAGCAAATTGAAGCCAGTTATCTTCCTTTTGTACAAATAGACTCAATAGGCATCTGTTGGCATAAAGGCAATTGCCCTCTTGGAAATCTCTGGACCCTTTTCTTCTAATAAAGATTTCCAATATGAGGAACCTGCTCTATTCTGTGTCTGAAAACATGAGCTGGGTTCCCACTGGACAGCATAGAAGAATGGGAGAATTTATTATAGAGGCCTGGACAAGACAGTTCTTCCTCTATAAGCTTCTCTTTGTCCTCATCCTGTGATAGCTGCCATCTCCCTCCATCTTTTTCTCCAAACTTCACACCTGCCCTTTTGCCAAAGCTGCCTTTAAACTTACCCAACTCTGAGTCTGCAGGCACTTACAGTCTGGAACTTTTAAGATATGTGGACTTCAACTCCCAGAAGATCCCAATAAGCACACCCACTAGGGAATTCCCACTGGTGAATGTTATTTTAGGACTTATGCTACATTTTTGAATGTTTCTTCTGTCAAAATTTTGTCATTAGTTTTCAGAAACTATTTAAGGATGTCCTTGCAAGCTACATAAAAAGAAGTTCAGAAGATATATGTATTTTTGGGGGCCTGATGTTTCTCAAGAAGAGAGATGACTCCTTCCCCTGCTCACTAAATTTCCCTTTTTTCTTGAAAACTTGCTCTAAATTGTTGGGGACTTTCTGGCACAGTCTAGGTCTACATTTGATATTTGTGAAGTGCACCCACAAAAATATCCTACAGAGTTTATATTGAATCAGGTTCCATAAGTAACAATCCGGCAATTCAAAATCCTCATTACATATATGAATTAATTCAAAGGAAATAATGACATCCTGATAATTACCACATTTTACATATTTTAAGGTTTCAATCCTTGAGTTGGATTCTATTATTTAGACACGTATATTAGTGCATGCCTCCTAATGTCTACCCGGAAGGAAATTCACCCAAGTTCACTAGGATTTGCTCCCAGGTATATAGAGATTTGCATCTTAAATAGGTTAAATTATTACTTTTATAGCAATAATGGGGAATGTTTTTCATGTCAGAAATAATTACAGTACATCCTACAGAGTTTACATAATGAGGAAGTTAATTAACAGAACAAATATTAACTTGCAGAGAATAGCCGGTGGCTCTGAAGTATGAGAGCCAAATGCATAGCTGAATTCTCTCATGTATATATCTGCGTATGGGTAAATGACAAAGGATTGGAATGGGGGGATGATTTCAGTCTACAATCCCTAAAGTATACAATAGCAGCATACATTTTAGTCTGAAAGTGCCCATAAAGCACAGAAACATCAGCAAATCTAGCACTACATAAACATTGGGCAACTTTTGAGAAGCTGCACATCCATTGTTTGAGCAGGAGAGAACAGAAAATACAGATGTCAAATTCCCAGAGGGCTAGGGGCAAGTAAAGGATAACATAATCTGTTCCTCCCCTCCATAAATTGTTGGTGGCTTCTACTCATAAGGGACCGACCTGGCAGGAGAGATATGCCCTAAGAATGAGTGCCAGAGACCTCAGCCCTTGGAAAGCTCCTAAGCAATGGAAGATTGTCAGCCGAAATACTACAAATGTAAGTGAAAATGATTTATTTCCCATATGTAACAGATATATGGTGTATTACTACATTAAATCAGCTTGAGACTCCTCACCTCTCACTCCTTTTCATTACCAATGCAAGAAAATGTTTTCTTGCTGGTGAATTGAAAGTTGTATAACTTTTTGGTTTTGCTTTATATCAGAGTTTGTTGCAGAAAATTAAATCCAGAAAGCACACACAGGCAGACTGATGCAGCAGGATTCATTTAAATAAGAAACTTCTTTATATACAAGAATACATAAGTAAATGTACAATACCAATATAGATTCTTCTTCAATGTAGTAGCAGTTACAAGTAAACACAAAGGCAGCAGAGAACAGTTAAGTTTCATTTCAGCAGAGCAGAGTGTACTGAGAGTACAGAGTGGGCTGAGCCACGCCCAGCCTTCCTTCTAGCTTCAGTTTCCATTCTCTGCACAGACTCAGATGTGTTTAAGCTCCCATTGGCTGACTTAGTTGCTATGCCTATTCATTGGCTGACCTTGTTACCATTGGCTCTCCCAGTCATGAATATTCTAACACTTTAACTATAAAGTCGAAAATGAAGCAGTGGTGGGATTCAAATAATTTAACAACCGGTTCATGCAGGATCAGATTGGCTGTCATTGGAGGCATGGCCCATCCCCGTCCTCCAGCTGCACTGCACATGTGGGATGAGCCTCCTGTGATGGCCAACCTGACCCTGGGCGAACTGGTTGTTAAATTACCCCCCTCCCCCACTATCAAAATGGATCCTGGATGCTGTGCTGCACTGCAATGGAAAAACAGGCAACAGAGCAGCCGGCACGAGGGAAGGAGGAGGAGCAGGGAGAAGGAAGAGGGAAAACAGCCTTCTCCTTCCCTTGCGCTGGCCACTCCATTGCCCATTTCTCCATTGCGCCCAGGATCCACTTTGATAGCCGGGGTGGTGGTGGTGGTGGTGGTAATTTAACAACCGGTTTGCCCAAACCAGTGCGAACCAGCTAAATCCCACCACTGACAAAATTGAACATCCAACAACTGAAAGAAGCTGTAGCCCCGCCCAGCCTTATAGCTTAAGTTTCATTTTCGATTCTCTGCACAGACTCAGACGTGTTTAGCTCCCATTGGCTGACTTAGTGGCTATGCCTATTCATTGGCTGACCTTGTTACCATTGGCTCTCCCAGTCATGAATATTCTAACACTTTAACTATAAAGTCGAAAATGTACTTGCAGCTGTTTTTAGTCTTACATTGCACTACTATTTTAAAAAAGCCAAGGAAGAATATCAGTGCCTAAATACTTTTATTTCTCCCTATTCAGTGGTATTGTATTTCTGTTGTAGCTGATTGCTTTCTTCATTTCTCTCTCTCTCCCTCCCTCCCTCCCTCCCTCCCTCCCCCCTCTCTCTTGGGATTCAAATAATTTAACAACTGGTTCGCCCAGGTTCAGGTTGGCTGTCGTGGGAGGCGTGGCCCATCCCCGTCCTCCAGCTCATGTGGGATGAGCCTCCTGTGATGGCCAACCTGACCCTGGGCGAACTGGTTGTTAAATTACCCCCCTCCCCCACTATCAAAATGGATCCTGGATGCTGTGCTGCACTGCAATGGAAAAACAGGCAACAGAGCAGCCGGCACGAGGGAAGGAGGAGGAGCAGGGAGAAGAAAGAGGGGAAGCGGCCTTCTCCTTTCCTCATGCACGATCTATCTATCTATCTATCTATCTATCTATCTATCTATCTATCTATCTATCTATCTATCTATCTATCTATCTATCTATCTATCTATCTATCTATCTATCTATCTATCTATCTATCTATCTATCTATCCATCCATCCATCCATCCATCCATCCATCCATCCATCCATCCATCCATCCATCCATCCATCCATCCATCCAGTATGTATCTATCTATCCACAGACACACATATGTAGAATATATTTGAAGTACATTCAACACTTAGAATAAAAAGGACTGCCTTACTGTCTGACATATGCACAGTCTCTTTTCTACCCTTGCATCATTCTCATAGGATTTCTAATGGAAAAGCCATAATACTGGAAAATTAAAAAAAGAAAAAAGGGAAAAAAAAAAGAAAAAAAAAGAAATTTTGCTGCACCTGCCAGACGGTTGGATAATGAGACCTATTAGCTCAGTATTTTTATGCTCCTATGGAAGGCAGCAAAAGTGCCCCACTGAGGTGAACTGCATTGCTGATATGCCTTGAAGTTGCTCATTACATTGCCTCCATGACTCCAAACTTATAGTTGAGACAAAGTGTAGGCCACTTCACACAGGCCTAATGTTTACCCTTGTTATTTCGTGGATTCTGATGGTAGCATTTTTACCTAAAAAGAGAGGAGGAAAAAAACGCAAGGGAAGGATCAACGAGACACACAGATTTGCATACAATTTGCATACATTTATGGGCATTTCCAAAGATTTGTAGACAAACAGGGAAATATTTCTTCTTCCTTCTCTTCCCAAGGTAGAAATCAAGAATAAATCACCAAATGGGCTAGGGAAAAATGACTGCGGGGAGTACAAGAAATAACGATTTCTTAGAAGCTGCTGAAAGCTTCTAGAACGAACACTTATATTACAAAATACCCTCAGCTTCACTTGTTCCTGATGGAAGACATTCTCTATTGTTCTGACTTCACTGCTATAAATAACTGGCATGCTATGTACTAAAACTAAAGAGAAAAGCCATTTTCCCAGGATGCTGTTTTGAAGAATCCTGATGATGGCGCCATTAAAATTTGAATAAAATCCTGAGTTCTTTGGCATCAATCTATGTCATGTGCAAAGTTATCTTGGCAATTGCATGAATCCAAAATTGAAGGAGCATCTCTAACATATACTTCTGAAGTGCAGGGAATAGAAACTGGTTCAATAATTATAATCAGCAGCAGTTGCCTACTCATGATCTCCCAATAATTTTTGCTTATGTTACAATCTAATGGAACTTGGCTATACCATGCCACCTTTGCAGAATAGATGCCACAAATTCTGTTACAGAAATTAGTTACACATTTAACCATATGATAACAGTTTTCAGGTCTAGCTAACTGTACAATTTTTGCTTGCATATTCCGTTCTAATTTTCTGCTTTTTCTATAACCCTAAAATCAAAGTATAAGAAAATGCAAACCAGCCAAAAGCTGCCCAATACATAGAGTAGATTATACTTTGGAGTATATTGCGTATCTTCTTATTGTTTTGGTGCTTTTGCCCAAGTCTCATATTTGTTTTAACCCTAAAGTATATTATTAAATCATACTGGACAATTTTGCATTTTCTATTTCTATTTTTTTTTTTAATTTCTATGAATTGTTTCCTCTTTAGTTTTCTTCTCATATGTATATTGTCCCTTTACAGGCAGATAGCCAATCAGAAATGGTTCAGAAAACAATGGCAGATAGATAGTTAGATAGATAGATAGATAGATAGATAGATAGATAGATAGATAGATAGATAGATAGATAGATAGATAGATAGATAGATAGATAGATAGATAGATAGATAGATAGATAGATAGATAATAGAGATTTGTCTTCTTCTCTGAGTCCACTTACAACATTCTTTACCTCTGGCCAGGATTCTGAGACCATTGCATGGTTATTTAGTGGAAACAGAAAAACAAGGAAGGAAGGCATGATAGAAAGTTATACATTCATGAACAATGTAAAGAAAATATTTTCTCCTCCCCTGAAATTAGTAAAATGCAGTGATTAATCAGCAAGACTGATGGGCTTTAGACTGAAAAAAGCAAAACATTCAGATCAATGAAGTCAGTGGAGAATGACTTCTTTACCTGAGGTCTTAAGTCTAATTGTAATTAGACTGTGTGCAGCTCGACATGCAGCTAAACCCACCTGTCCTCCAATGAAACAGACCATGTGCATAGATCTGAATGCTTTATTGAAAGAACAGGATATGGTGAAACTGGGAAAATAGGGATACATACAATGAGAGCCAAATACAAGATAGACAGTATTGAGTTACTGCTGAATATAACAATTAATAAATACAGGCAATTTAAATTTCACCAGTGATGCTCTGTGTGTGGGATGTGGGTTTGTCCTTGGATGACCATGTGCCACAGATTAAGATGGATTCTTCTTTGTGCTTCTGCCTTCTCCAAATGCTAAAGGAAATGGAGTCTGGCTTCCCAGCATGCACTTGTTTTGAGAATGCGGGCTGATAGGTAATGAGGTGGGATCAGCTTCAAACAATATACTTGGCATTTGTCTCTCCAGCCACTAGATGGGACTAGAGAGCAATAACAGTATATAAAGATCGTATGTTGGGGCATATTTGTCCCTCCGGCCACTAGACAGGGCTAGAGAGCAACAACAGTATATAAAAGTTATATGCTGGGGCATGACAGTAACTCTTCTCTGTGTCACAAACTAACCCAATGACTATTGTATGTGTGTACTTCTGTACATGCATCCATACATGTCAGTACTTTCATATTACATATGTATACAAAAAATAATATTTAATTTTTGGAAACTGTCAAGGTCCAAACTTGGTTAAAAAAAGGTAGGCATAAATAATAAATAACACATGAATATTGCAATATAATTCTTGCCATGAGACATAAGAATGGCTTCCAGTGGGGTGTTGTCAATCTTTGGAATTATTATGACTATGTTTTAGGAGACCCTCTGATATGTCTTTCAATTTCTGTGACATAAATCAGTTCTTCATTGCATGATTTTCTTTTATATAAGTTCCTAAATAGCCACTGTGAAATAACCTAACTAGATGAATTCTTTGTTTATTACAACAGGGGTCTTCCCCTTCTCGGATGGAGCTGTGACCTATAGAAACAAGAACTTGGTAAAACTATCATCAGTCAGGGACTATTAATCTTTACTAAGCCTTAAACAGAAACTTCAAAGAGGCTCCAGACTGAAACTTTTATAGTAAATGGATGGTGTTAACACAATTTTAATCATGCTGATGCCATGCTGTATTGGTGGCTAAATTTGCTGTTTCTAGAATTATTTTTATATGCATTAATGTCTCAGAATAGGCATTCTTAGAAATAAATATGACAAGCTGGAACTATATTTGAAGAAGGAAAACAAATATTCTAGAAAGCTTAGGAAGAGTATAAAGGATTGGAAAGAGAATGCTTGTGATTATTATTATTATTATTATTATTATTATTATTATTATTATTATTATTATTATTATTATTATTATTATTATTTGCTGTTTCTAGAATTATTTTTATATGCATTAATGTCTCAGAATAGGCATTCTTAGAAATAAATATGACAAGCTGGAACTATATTTGAAGAAGGAAAACAAATATTCTAGAAAGCTTAGGAAGAGTATAAAGGATTGGAAAGAGAATGCTTGTGATTATTATTATTATTATTATTATTATTATTATTATTATTAGATTCTTTGGCTGTTTCCTATCCAACCACTAACCATGTTCAACATTTCCTAATTTTTTTCATTCAGACCAA
>QLTV01002690.1:336473-353627 GCA_003457575.1 Thermophis baileyi
AATAATAATAATAATAATAATAATAATAATAATAATAATAATAATAATAATAATAATAATAATAATAATAATAATAATAATGATGATGCTAAAAAATAAGTAACAAGTTTAGCTGGAAATATTGTGTGCAATTGCTTTTGTTTGGATTGTGCATTTAATATATTGTCTCTGGTGTATATTTTCCCATGCAAATTGTATTATTGTGTTTTTTTTAACTTATAGATCAACACATTTCATGGTCTAATCAAAGATTCTTTTGAAATGGTGTCTGCTATGTTTTTATGCCTTCCACCACTGATAATTTTACATAGAACTATTCAAAGATAAGATGGAATGTTTATTCTCTTTCCCTTTTGTAAAATAAAGATTGATGCTATTTATCTCTTGTTAAGATTTGTTCAGCTCTTTACATCACAGGAAGAGTAGAGGAAGTTGTTAATTTCTTTAGCTATGTGCCTCAATGTAATTAGGATCAGGAAGAAGTTCCATGAATTTTATTTCATTTACCACTTTCTTTCTTTTTTTAATTATTAAAGTTTTAGGAGTTAGAGGAAAAACATAACCAGAGGTGTTTCCTGAAAATAAGATAGTGATTATTCTCTTTTCCTTGGACCTGGCATTGTGTGTGTGTGTGTGTGTGTGTGTGTGTGGTGGCTAAGTGAGTTGTTTATGAATTGTATGTGTAGAAGGTTGACTAGGAAGATATTTTTAATCATTAAAGAGTAAAAGTTCATATATTACTCATGAATTATATTTTTAAAGTCCACTGAAAACTTCTGAGAAGAAAGCACATTTCTCATAAGAAAATCAACCTACCTGCAGCCTAAAAATTAGTTTTAAAATGTACTACAACAGAACACCCATATTTTAAGGTGTTACTGCTGTGTTTCTTAACCTTGGCAACTTGAAGATGGGTGGACTTCAACTCCCAGGATTCCCCAGCCAGCAGAGCAAAGCAACATGGCAAACCAGTTTGCATTTGAGAGAAAAAAAACTTAATACAATTGACAACAAAAAAGATCTGTTCATTGTTAATCCTAAGAAAAGATATTGGATCTTATGGAAATCCATACAACTTATAACAAGAATTGGTACATTACATTCATATGATAGAAGGGGTTTTCTTTCTTGGCTTTTTATATATTTATAAACATTTTTGTTAAACAGAATATTATTTTATTCAGTACCAAACTGTGTTCAGAGATTGGAGTAATTAACTGAATACTATCAGGCAAGAGAGGGCCTAAATTGTCTGAACCAATTGTACCATAGAATGATAAAGACAAAGCCTTATTTTGCATAAAGCTCTGGCATTAGACTCTGGTGTTTGGATTGTTGCAAACTGCCCAGCATGGATTTACAAGGCTGTCAAGATGTATTATTCTCAACCCTAGAGTTATCAAGACCTATTATTTCTGAATAGTCTTGACAGCTTTGGAAATGAAAAGGAAAACAGCAGTAGGAGGGGGAAATTATTGTATGGGAATATGTGGGCGTGTGTGATTTTCCCACCAGCGATGCTAAAAATGCTAATCAGAGCAACTGTAAAGAAAGCTATTACCAAGAACATTTTGCATTGGCATATTCCCCCCACCACCACATCTGACAAGTAGGATCAAATATATTTTAAAGTGGTTATGATTTATTTTAAAAAAAATCTCTTCCTAAATAGCATAGCAATAAAATAATGTATACACCCGAGCATGGAAGTTGTGGCACGTGCTGGCAATGCTAGATCTTCACTCAATAATACAAGTTCCTAAATGCTGGATAAGATCATTTTTAGATACTGTCAAGATCAGTTATGCCGTAGGTCCATGTCATGTCTACTTGAGGAGCTAGCAAAGATGAAAAAACAGGATTGATGACTACAGTACAAATGATGGAAGACTTATCAATTGTTTTGAAATTTTTTATTCCGTGGTACTTATAGTAGCAAGAGTTTACTACCACTGCAGAATGTGTTCAGTGACTTGAAGAGATTTTTTTTCACACAAAAATACTATGGGATATGGATCACAATGAAGGAACCTGAATCCCACTATAAACAATGCACATTATATTTTGTAAAAGAATTCTTTATATCCTTGCTGGATACCATTACTTATTTATTAAATAGGAGTGCAATGGCCTAGCAGTTAAGATGCTGGGCTTGTCAACTGGAAGGTTGGCAGTCTGAGATCCGTGTACCACATATCGGGGTGAGCTCCTGTCCCTGTCCCATGTCCTGCCAACTTAGCAGTTTGAAAGCAAATGCAAATAGATAAATAGGCAACACTTTAGTGAGAAGTTAACAGCGTTCTGTGTGCTTCAGCATGTAGTCATGCTGGCCACATGACCATGGAAGTGTCTTCGGACAACACTGACTCCCTCAGCTAAAAAACAGAGTTGCGCACCGCCCCCTAGAGCCACACATGACTGAACAGGGACCTTTACCTTTTTATTTATTAAATTTATATGTTGCTCATCTCTCTACCAAAGGACTCTGGGATACTTACAGTACCATAAATAACAGAATAAAACAATTACAGTATTAAAACATTATTCTGAGAGGAGAAATATAGGCAGTCCCAGTGAAACTGAACTATGTTTGGAATATACTTATATTTGTGCAACCAGATATACATACTGTATACATGTACTGTGTGTATATGTATATATGTACACATACATGTACACACACAATATATATATAAAACATAGTGTACATACAGTATATAAATCTGTATCAAGACTCACCAATTATTCTCAAGCTTCTTGCCTCTTTGGAATTGTAAAAAGAGGCAAGCCGAGGTTACATATCTAGCTCTTAAGAATGACCAATATCTTTATGGTAACCTCTTCACTGTTTAAATAAAAAGTAGTGATGAAACTTTTGGTAAAGTATCTAAATTTATTTCCTTGTCTGGATAATGCAATGATGTTGACCTCTGAATGAAAGCCAGTTCTGGATGATACTGAAAATAGAATTCTTTATAAAATGAGCATTATTTTTCAGCTCTAGATCTGATAACTTTCCAAACATCTAATATAGGTTAGTTCCGTGTGGCATACTTTAATGGATCCACCGTTTGTTTTGGAAGGGGCAAAAATAATGAAGATTTCTTATCTCTTCCAACAGGAACAGACTTCATTAATTGCTTTTCTGGATCCAAATCAATGAGATTTTAAATACATGGGATTATGAGCTAAAACATTTGAATTCTCAACCTTAATGGAGTGCATACAAAACTTTAAAGGCTATAGGGATACAGGAATACATTAAATCTCTTTCTGTGATCATTACAGCCATCTTTTCACTCCTTATGAGATTTTTGTCAGTCAAGTCAGACAGCCCCAAGAAGCAGAAGTTCCTCTTAAAACCAGTTGTTATCACAGCACAGAGTTGTCTTGATGCTCATTAACAGAATTATTTGGCTGAGTAATTTTTCAGTGTTAAATATATTTACCCAGCTGTATTTGTGGTACATATGGACATTTCGACTGCTTTTTTTTTTAAAGGGGTTTAGTTATTCTTAATTATTCAAATGTATCAATATCTTTAACTTCTGGTAAACTTCTCTGTGATTATCACTGAAAAAGTTCTCACGGAAGACTAATCATGCCTTTTCTAAGATGTATATTTTTTATCTTTTTGATCAAAATTGATCCCTTGAAAAGATGTGTTACTTTTTTCCTGATTTTCAGAAATGTAAAGAAAAAAAAAGATGAAATATTAAAGGTAATGTGCAGTGCAGAGTGGGTTCTAAAACCCATTGCCACCAGTTCACGCATGTGCGCAAGCGCACGTGATGCTTCTGTGCATGCGCAGAAGTGTCCCGGGTGGGTGGAGCCTCCCGCTGCCACCGCTACCAGTTCTAAGAACCGGGTCGAACCGGGAGCAACCCACTGCTGGTGCAGTGCAATCCTGATGCATCTATTAAGAAACAATTCATACAATGAGACTAAAGAACTATACAGAAGTCTTAATTATCTTAAAGCCTTGAAAAAAATAATCTTATCAAAGTAACAGAAATCATGGTGCATATTCAAAAGCATTGCTCTAAAAGATCTATCATTTAAAAAGGTCCTAAAAGTCCTTATGTGTGGTTTAGTAACCTAAAGAGGAAATATAAATGAATGGCTCTCAGGAGGAAGACATTCAAAGTTGTAGATGTGTAAGAGTCGACTTTACTGATCAGAACAGAGAATAAAAATAAGTTTTCATCCCCAAATGTTCTTTTTGGTTCTCCAAATTATTTAATTTAATCAATTTAAATAGCTGCCCATCTCACAATTCCTAAGTAATATAAAATAGCAAAATGAGTAAAAACATATGACGTGAAAAACAAATAAAACCACCCACACAGCGAGGAATAATAAACCAGCCATTAAAATAACCCAGGAGAGAGATTCTGACAGATATCTGGGTTCCCAGGCTCATAGAGTAGAATTGGGTTTTAAAGGTCTTAAGAAAGACCAGCAGGATCAGGGCCAATTGGATCTTCAAAGCGATGATATATAAGAGAGCAGATGCCATGGCAGAAAATGGTGTCCTTCTGGTCCCCGTCTGTCTTGTGATGATGGTGAATTGGATTAGACAGGTAGAAACAACTGAAAAATAATCCCACAAGTAAGGCTTATTTTTATATCTTTGTTCTCTGTGGTCCTTGTGTTCCTAGAGGAGACACTCAGGATCTCTTAACCTAATTAAGAATAAATGTAGATATATATGATTGCATTATTCAGATTACATGGTATTTCCTTGTAATTATAGCTATACCTATATGTCAGAGAAACCAAGAATTATAAACTGCCTGGAGTCTTCCTTATTTTTCTTTCTGTCTCATGCAATACTGTTGTAAAGGTGCAATCTTAATATCAATAATTTAAAAATGTAATTTTTTAAAAATAAGTGGTTATGAGAAATTCACATTATAATACCTTCTGTTCAGACAGCTTTGGCTCCTGAAGCATGAAACAAGAGGACTGATTATAACCCCTTCTTCAGAACTTCATTATTAGTTTAACTGTATGATACTCAAGATAAAAGAGAAATGGGATATTCTCTGATTAGTCCTAATGTGTCAAAGTACTAAATGTGATGTAAAATAAAGAGCAGTATTAACCAATCTACTTTTAAGGAATATTACAATCACTGAATGTCTATGGGGATTCTTAGTCATCCAGGTCATGGTTGTCCCAAAGGTGCTTTTTCAAGAGGCAACTGGACTTTCTGGTTTTTCTTTGAAGACGTTTCACTTCTCATCCAAGAATGGATGCTTCTTGGGTGAGAACCGAAATGTCTTCAAAGAAAAACCAGAAAGTCCAGTTGCCTCTTGAAAAAGCACCTTTGGGACATTACAATCACTGAAACAGCTAACAGGTATTGTGAAATAACAATGTTTTGATTTATTGTTCCCTTTGAATTAAATCAGAAGATGGGTCCAGCAACGTTGGGCTGTCATCAAGATCCAGGCCTTCAGCATAGCTTGTTGCACCTAACTCCTTTTGATTCCCTTGAAAAAGCTAGCCTCTTGGAGTCCACATGCTCAAGTAGTAAATTTGATTATGAGCCACAGTAGCGCAGTGGTTAGAGTGCAGTACTGCAGGCTACTTCTGCTGCCTGCCGGCTGCTTGTAATTTGGCAGTTCAAATCTCACCAGGCTCAAGGTTGACTCAGCCTTCCATCCTTCTGAGGTCAGTAAAATGAGGACCCAGATTGTTGGGGGCAATATGCTGACTCTAAACCATGTAGAGAGGGCTGTAAACAGTGGTGGGACTTGAATAACTTAACAACCGGTTCTCTGGCTGGATAGGCTGGGCCGGTTGGTCATGTGACTGGGTGGGTGACATCACTCATCACACCCAGCCCTGCCTCCCAGCCACTCGCTTCAAAGGCAGAGGTAGGATTCAGCCGGTTGGGGCTAATCCCACCACTGGCTGGCCCCGTCCATTTTTCAGCCTGTTTTTTGGCCATTTTTTGGCTGTTTTCAGGCCGTTTTTTGGGGTTGTTTTTTGGGCCATTTTCAGGATGTTTTTGGGACTGTTTTTGGCCCGAAAAATGGCCAAAACCAGCCGAAAAACAGTCCGGAAAACAGGCAGAAAAATGAGCGGGGGCGGGGCCAGACAGTGGTGGGATTTGCCGGTTCGCTGAACTGCGCAGAATCTTAACTACCGGTTCGCCTGAACCAGTGCGAACTGGCAGCAACCCGCCTCTGGCTGTAAAGCACTGTAAAGTGGTATATAAGTCTAAGTGCTATTGCTATTGCTTCCTGTTTCCCAGAATGACCTGAAAGATGTGATCCTGTTCTGTTACTTTTGGACCAGCATTCCCTACCCCCAGCATGAATCCATATGTTCTCAGTCCTGCTATCCTTTAGGTCCTAAAGTTTAGGAAGACCTTAAAGATGATGATGCATGAACCTCCTAAAATGCTGTGTGCCTTGAATCTGTCTTCTCAAAAATAATTAAAAAAAATTTGTTGTGGTTTTTTTTTTAATTTGGATGTTTTTTAATCCCACTTGTAAATTGATCACTTAGCAAATTGGCATTCTTAGAAATTCAACAATGTAGCATAATGTATTACTTGGGCATAATCTATCTGCAGACTTAAGTACTATAGTGCTGATGTAAGAGAGAGAGAGAGAGAGAGAGAGAACTATATATAAAGTGTATATCAGAAAATAACATCTATTCCCCCCAAATACTTGCACGCTGAGGAAAAGTGTATATGACGTTTTTACAAAAGAAGGATCTTTTTATATATTCTTGCTCAAATGCTTGTTTTCACTGTTCAAAACACTGATCAGCTGGCATTGTTGCTCATAAACAGGGTGGAAAGCGCATCCTTTCCAATTCTGAGAGCAAAATTGCTTAATGTTGAAATATTGGTCCTTTTTCCTTATCCCTTTCAGGGTCAAGGTCTGTGATCCTTAACAATTTGGAACTGCATTGCTTTTCTATAGCTATGGTTATCTTTACTTCTGGAATTGAAAACTGGATATATTGGTGCTATGAAGCCATGAAAAGTAGTCATAGATCTATCTTTTTTCTTCTTCTTCCAAGCTTCAAATAATTTTGTTGCTCTTTCATTTTGACTATGACACACTAGGGATTTTCTTTATCTTCTAAGAAAGTGAGGCTCTGACTTCAAAGCAATGGTTATTACCTTGACTCACAAAATCAATTAGGATTTTACTTTTCCCTTGTCACCATATTTCTTGCACACAATGGAGCATGATCAATTCTCCAATTGTCACCTCTTAATTATTACTCACTATTCATTGCAAGCTTTGAATCTCTTAGTTCTTCAGAAACTGTACATTATTTGGCCATTTCAGAAATAATTAAGTTCTTCTCCAGTCTTCATTAACAGCTTTTTAAAAAAAATTATCTGTAAGGTGTCTATCTTCCTTCCTGCCTGCCTGCCTGCCTTTTACAGTAAATTACTTTTTTTCTTATTCATTGTGGGTGTTGGAAATACTCATGTCAAAAATGTTGCACATATGACAGAAACCAAAGTCTTGCTTTCTTTCCCATTTATTTCTTAGATTTCCATAAGGTGGAATCTTCATCTACAAACATGATACTGTGCCACATGCTCATCAATATTCTATCTTGTTAGTTTGGAGCAATATTCATAAAAGCCTTGGATGATTTTGTAATTTTTATTTTTAGCCTTATTCCCATTCTTATCTGTCTAATAAAAGGAGGAAGGAGGCAAAATGAGTTTTAAACTAAGGACATTTAAGTACCACATGACTAAGAAAAAATGGATGAGCTATGAAGAATATCGAAGCCATCATTTATTACAGAGGACTCTGGAGAGGCTGAAAACCACAAGAAAACTAAAACAAAAATATTGACAGGTGTGTGTGTGTGTGTGTGTGTGTAGGTGAGGATGGTAATGGGCCCAGTTACAGAAGTGTCAAAATAAAAATATTGAGAATAGATTGCCTCCATATGGGTATCCATTTAGATTGGGGTTGTCAGCATGTACAATATTTCTTCTCCCCTTTTCCTGTTGCTCTAATTATAGGTTTCAAATATGCAACCTTCAGAGTAGGGCTATGCAATCACTGTTTACACTGAAGAACAAGGACTAAGAAAATGAGAAAATAGAAAAAATTAATTTCGGGGACTGAAAGGCAGCTAACATGCCTAACAAGATTCATACTGAATCTCCTGTATTTGTCCCTTCCAACACATTAACCATTGCAGTTTGACAGTAACTTTCAAAAGGACTCTAAGCCATCAAAGACCTTAAAGGCAGCAGATGGACCATGACCATCTCTGCACCTCCCATCTAAAGTTTGTTCAGAGCAGATATGGTAAACCTGCTTTTCTGCAGATATCATCAGATGAGAATTGGATTGTAATGATGAGAGATGTTGAGCACTGTAATTCAGCAATAACTCGAAGACATAGATTTTTAGTCTCTGCTTAGAATTTAACATTTCTTCTTCTTTGCCCTGGATCTGAATTACATTTTAAAGCAGGGGTGTCAAACTCGATTTCATTGAGGGCCGCATCAGGGTGTGTTTCACCTCAGGGGGCTGGGGGGCATGGCCAGGGGAGTGGGCATGGCTGGGGGTGGGCATGGCTGCAGTGGGCATGGCCAGGGTGGGCGTGGCCAGGGTGGGCATGGCCAGAGTGGGCATGCCCACCTTGATGTCACTCGTCAAGGCTCTGTTTTTGGCCAGGATGGCCTCCTGTAGCCCTCTGCCAGTGAAAATGGAGCCTGGGGGGGGGCTGTGCATGGCCTGCCTGGGCTCCATTTTCAGCCATGACCGCCTCCTGCAACCCTCTGTGCTCCATTTTCACTGAGAGAGGCACCGTGGGCTGGTCCTTCACTGTTTCCAGAGCAGCCCCAAAGGCCAGATCTAAGCACCCCGCGGGCCGGATACAACCCATGGGCCTTGAATTTGACACCCCTGCTTTAAAGGATCAAGGGCCTTCCTTCCTTCCTTCCTTCCTTCCTTCCTTCCTTCCTTCCTTCCTTCCTTCCTATAAATATCTTACCCCTACCATGAACTTACAGAGAATGACTAATCCAAATTCTTCTATGGTTGGAAAGTGACTAGAGCACTGATTTCCCCAATGCCTGTCCAACACCTTAATCCTTGCACCATATTGTCTTTCTCTATATTTAGCAGATTATCTTTACTTCAACCCCCACCTGCTAATGGCATATTGTAAGGAGAATGTTGGAGAGAAGAACTACATATATATGGCTATTAGCTTTCTTCTTTTGAAACTGCATGCAATACACAAATATAGGATATATTCACAACTGATAATGAAGCCAATACACACTGTTTTGCTTCCCTTCCATAAATATGGTATTCACATGTTTGTGTGTACGTGATATGTGAGCCTAATAATTCAGTAGATAATTTGCACACAACATCTCATTCCTTCTTATAGTTTTGATTGACTTATTCTTGGTGACGTCAGTTTGGATGGGTGACCTTGCTCATTCTAGGGCTTAGGCACTCTTAAGTACATTCATTTTAATCATCCATATTTTTCAGTGAATAATGTGGCCTTGTCTTTTCTCATTAAGTTAATATTATTGTTTTTTAGTGCATGTAGTTCACAATAACATTTTCAGTTAATGCAACTGTTTATAAAGTTCTTGGATATGTTATTTTTGCTACATGAGCTGGACCTGGTATAGTAAAAGAAAGAGAAAAATGTAAAAAATATTTGAACAGGGAGGCACTAAATTGTTTCAGAAAGAAAAGAACAGAAATATAAATGAATGCTTGTGGCACCAGTATATTACATTAATTGCATACAAGCAAAATGAAATATTTTTAAAAGGTTATAATTTTAATAAACTGTCTGTTCTATGAGTTTTAGTAAAACATCAATATACAAATAATGTTTCTCTGCCTACTTTTCATACAGCTGTTCCTGGAATTCAGTTGAATAATTCTGTGCACTAGTTTGGTAATTACAAAGTCATAAAAACAAGAAGAGACACAATATATTTATTCACATTATATTATATCACACTAATCTGACAAATTAGGGGAAATGTTCGAATACACGTAGCTTCCCTACAAATTGAGAATTTCTTATATTTTGTTTTTTAGCTATTTAAAATATGAGAAAATTTTGGAACCCCATTTTCATTTTTTCCTCTTACCTTTCTTTTTCCCATTTTTTAGCTGCTAAGAAGTTCAAAAGCATGACCAGTAATTTGATGGTATTACTTGGAGAAGGAATTTTTAGAGAATCCTATCCTGCACTTTCTTGTGAATAAATGCCATGTAGAATCCACACAATGGTTTTGCTACCAAAATTTAATGGGGCACAAAGATGGAGTGTGTAAACCAGGTAAACCCCATAAGAAATCTATCCTGCAATAATTTCATGCATATTATGAAGACCCATGGCATTCAGGCAAATCTTGCAACATATGCCCCAGTGGTGGGCTGCTGCTGGTTAGGACCGGTTCGGATGAACCGGTAGTTCTGACTGGCGGGTGGGCCCGCCCTCCCGCCCTGGTGCTATTTTGGCCATATATCGCCGTGTTTTTTGAGCCGTGTGCATGCGCGGAAGGCCATGCGCATGTGCGCACGCTCACATTTCCAGTGCTGGGCGAACAGGTTGTTACCTTATGTAATGCCCACCTCTGTTACGCCTTTTTAGGTACTTTCTGCAATCACTGAAATGGCACAAACAAATGGATTCACAGGTGTCACCTCTGCTCTCATAGTCTTTGCAAAATGTCCCTGTTACTTCTGGGCTGAACTTCTGCTGCAGGTAGAATGAACAACTGAGGAATCTATGTACCTAGAGTTGTAAAACTTTGAATTTTTATATAGAAGAAAGCTAACCTGGTTACTGCAACTTTAATCTTTACTAAAGGTAAAGGCAAAGTTTTCCCCGACCAGTCGTGTCCGACTCTAAGGGGTAGTGCTCATCTCCATTTCCTAGCCGAGGGAGCCAGTGTTGTCCAAAGATGCTTCTGTGGTCATGTGGCCATCATGATTACATGACCACAGTGGAACACTGCATGGAACACTGTTACCTTCTCACCAAAGTGGTACCTATTTATCTATTTGCATTTGCATGCTTTTGAACTGCTAGGCTGGCATGAGCTGAGGTACGAACAGGAGCCTACCCCATCACGTTGTGCTTGGGTCTCAAACTGCCAACCTTCTGGTCGACAAGCCCAGGGTCTTAACCACTAGGCCTCCATACCCCCTTAATCCTTATTAAATATGATTAATAATTGATTTTTTTCTCTTGAAAATTCTAAAGAAGGAAAAATACAACCCTATGCTAATTTATAGCCTTAAATAACAGTGACTGGTTGTCTGTTATATCACACTTCTTCTTGCACTTACATGCTCTTCACATGATGCAAAATGTGGTTAGTTTTCCTTTATTAAAGGCTTATTTGCACTGCCTGGTTTTGCTATTATCAGAATGGGCAAAGAATTGATTTGGAAGGATAGAAGCAGATAGCATCCTCTTATTTCCCACTCACTATCAGAACAACATCAGGACATGTTTTATTCTGAATACTAAGAAACTATAATTTCTTCAGATATAGAAAAATGTGCCCCCCACAAGCTATTAAAAGAACTATGACTCCTACCAGCTATGTGCAGCATGACAATGGTGAAAGACAAACAAAGACGATCAAATCTGAAACATCACAGTTTCTTGCCATTATCTAATTGGTACTTTTCTCTGTGCAAAACTGAACAAAAGGCCTTTTTAAGACTATGTATCTAAAAAATATTTGTTTCTTTAAGAAAAACACCATTCTAGCAGGGGTGAAATGCTCCCGGTTCGGGCGTGCCTGTCGGTGGTCGGAGAGCCGGTAGCGACGGCAGCACGAGGCTTCGCCCACTTGCCCTGATGCCACCATTTGGGTTCTTTTACCCTCTGCGCATGTGCAAAGTGTTCTGCGCATGCACAGAGGAGCCAGTAGCGACAGCAGCACGAGGCTTCGCCCACCTGCCCAGATGCCGCCATTTGGTTTTTTTACCCTCTGTGCATGCGCAAAGCATTCTGCGCATGCTCAGAGGGTAAAAAACCCAAATGGCGGCATCCAGGCAGGTGGGTGAAGCCTCGCGCTGCCGTCGCTACCGGCTCTCCGACCACCAGCAGGCACGCCCAAACCAGGAGCATTTCACCCCTGCATTCTGGAAATCTGACTAGAACAGTGGTGGACAATAATGGCCCCTTTACAACCTGTGGACTTCAACTTCTTGGGCATGGATGGCTCCTGAATTCTGGGAGTTGAAGTCCGCAGGTTATAAAGGTGCTATAGTTGTCCAACCCTTGACTAGAAGATTCCTTGACTTTTATGTTTCCTCTACTAAAATCAGTAAATGCCTTAACCATTATTGGAGCCAGATTGCTTGGGGCTTTAATTAGCATTGCTTTTACTGTAATGAGTTCTTAGGCTAGATATATCAAAGTGTATTGCATTTGAGGATTTCTATTGCTGTTATTTAGTTTCAGAATTTTGACATTAGTTTGAACTGCAAGCTGTATTTCCATGAGTGATCCAAGAAAGAATCAGAGACAAAATAAAAATAAAAGTTACTTTTAGCCCATGTTCTTGGCAGACTGTGATCCTTTGATGGTGCTTGGCCCTTTCCCCCATTTGTCTACAGTTCCCAGACTGCAAACATATACTGCGAGAATGACTGTTGTTAAAGAATCTTAACAGATCTTTTTCTTAAAAAGAAAAAACAATAAAAGCACAAACCATTTGTGTGTAGAAAATTCTGAATCGGATAAAATATTATAGGGACTTGGCAACCAGCCTAAATCAGGCTTAAGAGCAAAGCCGAGTTTTCAAAGACTCTCAGAATAACTAAAGTGTGGGACCCATGCAGCGTTCAGGGGTGATGCTGTTTCAGAGAGCAGACATGTTTCCAAGTCCCAAGTAATGACAATATTTAACTGAAGGGACCTGGAGCAAACTTATTGAGCAGTATGGGCAGAAACTATAGGAAAGAGGCAGTCCCTATGATAACCCAGTCTGTGCCATGAGGGGCGTTATTGGTGTCAGCCAGCATCTTTAGTTGCTCCTGGAAGCAAGGGAGAGAAGGAAACTGGATACAAATTGTACAGAATTGTTGAGCCCAACTATGGCTACTTCAGGGGGGGGGGAGGGAGGAAACACACCACTGCCTACTTTAAGGTCAGAGGACCCCTCAGGGCCATCTGAACAGCATTATGGGCCTTGGGCAAAGCAGTGTACTGGGGCCCCTACGACAACTACTCACAGGAATAAAAATGTAAATGGTCACTAAAATTAAACATATACAATATTTGCATGTTAGTATTAATTAAAAAATGCAGTAAAATGTAATAAATATGTTGCTTAAATGATGCAAGGTGCATTGAAGGGTTAACATACACAGATTAGTATGGGGCCCCTATGCTCGTGGGGCCCACGGGCAAGTGCCCATCAGGCCCATGCATTAAGACAGCCCTGGAATGCAAAGCAGTGTACTGGGGCCCCTACGACAACTACTCACAGGAATAAAAATGTAAATGGTCACTAAAATTAAACATATACAATATTTGCATGTTAGTATTAATTAAAAAATGCAGTAAAATGTAATAAATATGTTGCTTAAATGATGCAAGGTGCATTGAAGGGTTAACATACACAGATTAGTATGGGGCCCCTATGCTCGTGGGGCCCACGGGCAAGTGCCCATCAGGCCCATGCACTAAGACAGCCCTGGGACCCCTCCGCTCAGAGAATCTGAAAGTACAAAATGGATATAACTACATGTCACTTCCTGTGGAGTCTTTACAACCCAGGAAAAACATGGATCTAAATAAACAGTTCATTGTTTGAAGAGTCTGTTCTTACCCCCATGATAGGGAATCTGGACCTTCAAGTTTACTTCTGATATACGGGCACACGCACGCGCGCACACACACACACACACACACACACACAGATTTTTTCCAGGAGCTCAAGGTGATTCTTCCCACAATAATTCAATAACTGACCCAAAGGTTACTCAGTGAGTTTACTGTCTGATCAGCACTCTTGCTGGTACATTTGGTACTACTAGTTTTAAGACTATATTAAGACTCCCACTGGCAGTCAGATGGCTGAAATACCTTGCTTCATGTAGTGTTATGATCACATCAGTAAATGAATAAATGGAGTGAAGCAAAGTAGGAAAATAGCAGTAACAATAGCACGGAGACTTATATACCGCTTCATAGTGCTTTACAGCCCTCTCTAAGCTGTTTACAGAGTCAGCATATTGCCCCCAACACTCTGGGTCCTCATTTCACTGACCTCAGAAGGATGTAAGGCTGAGTCAACCTTGAGCCAATCAGGAACGAACTGTTGGCAGTTGGCAGAATTAGCCTGCAACACTGCATTCTAACTACTGTGCTACCACTGTGCCACCATAAAGACAATGAAAAGAAATAAAATGATCTAAGGGAAACAGGAGGACAGTGGGATGCAGGGATGTTCACAGCAAAGCTCTGTGATGCATGTAAACAAAAAGGCAGAGTTTCAATGGAACTATTGTGGCTGCCATCTTGATTTTTTTAAAAAACTCATAATCTGTAAACATCATGAAGAGATAATTAGAGGATTAAAAGAATATCTTCCATTAAATCCAGGCTTCATAAAGGATGACACAGAATTAGTGATTCATTGCCAACATAATGAGCTGGTTGACATACAGAAAGTATGGTGTCATATAGTAAGTTAAATATAAAGTCTATCTTCCTTTGCCTCTGTGCTATCTACTTTACTCCCATTTAAACCTTGCTGAAAGATCAGTAATATCTCTGTTTCTTAAATTTCATTTTTTTCCCCTAATCTCCCAATTTTTTTTTTGTTATCTATAGTTTTCAGTAAACCTTTTCATGACTTTTGCTCTTGAATCTTAAATTAGTAACAAAAGATCAAAGTATTCCATAATGCGCCCTAATGAAATTGGCATGAATGAGTAGCAGCTTAAGCGCAGGAGCTTAACATTTTGTATAAGCTGAAACTTCAAAGCCTTTAGAAGCACCTTTTAGAAGAGTTTGCAGAGCGTTGACAATTGTCTCCTGTTCCTTTGTTGGAAATATCTCTTCACTTACTCTGTAGATAATTTAGAAGTAGTAAAATGCTGAATCGAAAGCACATAGCTATACTTCAAATATGTATCTGGAACAAATTGTTCTGTTAACAAAAAGACATGCTTGATCTTCTTTGCATTATTTAATGTTCAGAATTGGACATAGCTTTTCTGATCTGAGCTACATGATACAAATTTCCTAAAGTTTGATTGTCCTGTTTTGTTATTAAAGAGACAAGATTACAAAAAAGAATTTCCTGATTTATCGTTTTTTAAATTTAATGAGGTAAGTATGAAATGAAGTCACCTTAATTTTTGGAAAGACCATAAAGGGCAAAAACAATGACTATTTGGATACAATATACCACATTAATAAACCATTTGAAATCAACAGCACAAAATAACTCATGGTTCTGAAGTAAGACCATGGTAGGTCTGTGATCACTTTCACAACGCAAATGAATATAACTTTGAGGTTGGTATGTAAACTGGAAGGATTTTCTCAAACATGTTATCTTGTTTTTTCAATAGGTAAATCATATTATTTTAATTTGTATACATTTTGCAAGAAATAAATCATTGCCTTCTATTCAGAGGTGTTTTTCCCCCTCTGGATGTTCTCTTCTACAGCAGCTTCTTGGTCCTCCATTGCTTTTGACCTGTGAACCAACCTAAACAAGTGGTTCTGTTGTGTTATCTATGTTTAAGGCTAGGAAAGTGATGTTCTCAATGAAATCTGGACAATGAAAGAAGAAATGCATTCTGCATAGGTGCCAGTGAGGCTCATACACAAAACAAAACAAAAAGAAAAAAGAAAAAAAAACTGTGTGTACGTTTATTTTGAGCAATTCAAATATATATTTACATTCAACTGGAAATAGGACCTAGGGAATCTACTGTTTACTACCCTGTGATAAATCACAAAAAAGGTCAACTATTCTTATTCTCTTTGTTGGACTGCTTGGATCCTGTTTTTGTCTTTTTGACAACTAGAGGGGCCCTGGTTAGATATGGTTAAAAGTGGGAGGGATGTTGAGATTGCTAAATCTCCCCATCAACAAGATTTTCATCCTTGTTTTCTAATGTTAAAAGCTGTGTTTAAAACAGATTTCTTTTACAGAACAGTCACACATAGCAAAGTGTGTATACCACTGTCACTGGTATAGAGAATGCAAAACAACCTACTAGGGACTTTTGTTATTCTGTTTGAAATAGGGAAAATATTTGGGAATCATCTCAGAGTCTTATTTTCTCTTTATTCTGCATTTTGCCAGTGAAGTATTTCTCTTCATTTACTATTCATAATAGATATTTGCTTGCTTTTTCTTAAACACTTAGGTCTGTTTTCATTTCTATCACTTATGCATTGGTTTTGTGGCAAATACTTGCTGTGTCCTTTTAAAAATTAATGTAGCAAACATTTGCCAATTCCTCTTCCTCCTCTTTTATATACTACGAAGGCTCTGCTCAGATTTGCTTGAGGCAGATAACCCACTAAGGGTTTTGATTTGTCTGTTCATTTAAGGAGAAACAGCAAGTAGCATGGCGATCACCAGAAATGACCCAAGTGACCTTCCAAAGTATGAGCCAAACTAAACATAAGTAAAAGTCCATATTAGGGAATATGTAATAGTGGTAAGAGTTTATTTTTCCACCCTGTGGCATTTGATGATAGTGGACCAGCAGTCTTTTCCATCATGACCTGCACCCTGTTATGGAGAAAGGGCCTTTGGCAAGGCTGTAATGAGAATTGTTATAGTTATCTAGCAAAGACAATTGCTTGCAGTTGCATGTTGATTGGGCTAGTCTGTTTAAGGTGACCGAAGTACAATTTTATTTTATTTTATTTTATTTTATATTATTATTTTATTTTATTTTATTTTATTTTATTATTTTTTTATTTTATTTTATTTTATTTTATTATTTTTTTATTTTATTTTATTTTATTTTATTTTATTATTTTATTATTTTTATTAAGAAAATTTATTTGGCTGCCCAACTCACTCATGGTAACTCCAGGTGACTAACAGAAATAAGCCTGCATTATTTTCTGGTGAGACTCATTTCTAAAAACAAATATGCTTTTCAT
>QLTV01002690.1:354487-372040 GCA_003457575.1 Thermophis baileyi
CCGGTAGTGGAAATTTTGAGTAGTTCAGAGAACCGGTAGCGGAAATTTTGAGTAGTTCAGAGAACCAGCAAATACCACCTCTGGCTGGCCCCAGGAGTGGGGAGGGAATGGGGATTTTGCAGTATCCTTCCCCTGGAGTGGGGTGGGAATGGAGATTTTGCAGTATCCTTCCCTGGAGTGGGGTGGGAATGGAGATTTTGCAGTATCCTTCCCCTGGAGTGGGGTGGGAATGGAGATTTTGCAGTATCCTTCTCCTGCCACACCCTCCAAGCCACGCCCACCAAACCACACCACGCCCACCAAGCCACGCCCACAGACCGGTAGTAAAAAAAATGGATTTCACCACTGAGTTGTTCCACTGATTAATTGTTCTAACTGTCAGGAAATTTCTCCTTAGTTCTAGGTTGCTTCTCTCCTTGATTAGTTTCAACCCATTGCTTCTTGTCCAACCCTCAGGTGCTTTGGAGAATAGCTTGAGTCCCTCTTCTTTGTGACAGTCCCTGAGATATTGGAACACTGCTATCATGTCACCCCTAGCCAGAGGTGGGCTTCACATACTGTAACAACCGGTTCGCCCAGCACTGGAAATGTGAGCGCGCGCCAATAAAATTAAATACTTGAAATGCAATGATAAATCTGAGTATCAGTCCTTAGTAGGACTGACTTGTAGATAATATCCATATTCATATCTATACATATGCAATTACAATACTAAAAGTCCTACTGCTATAAATATAGACAATACCTGTAAATTTCATCTGCAGAATCTGTTTCATTCAAATCATCAAATATTCAAGATAAGTCTCGCAATCTGCATTGTTGGCAAACACTATAGTATTTTCTCTTCATACATAAAAAATAAAAATAATTCCAGGCAGCTGGGGATATAATTTACAGAAAGCCTATTCAGTTGTTCTGCTCATAACTTTCTCCTTAATCAAATGCTGCATATTTACACATCCACTTGTGATGTTCCATGAAACTTGTAATTATAATCTATTAAAATGAAGTGCTGTAAAATGAAAACTTCCCCTGCTGAGATAAGAGCTGATTTGCCTCAAAATCAGCCAGGGCCATATAAGTAATGAGATTTCCAGGTACTGAGTTGAATTATGTTTAGAGCGCCTTGGTAGAAATGGAGTTAGTCAGAACTGGAGAAGTAGCACTGAGATTAGTCAGAAAAGTATGGTCTTCTGCAGTCCTATCAAATAAATTTTAAGATTTAACAACTGTGGCAAAAGCCATACTCCACACTTTTGTTTTAAGTAGAACCAGCTGAAAAACATAGTAGTTAAACCCATTTATCTGCCACCAGTATCTTTACTCTTTAAGTGCATAAGCATGATCAGGCCAAGCTGTGCGATTGGGATCCAGATTCCAAAATGGTGTAGGTACAGGGACAAAGAAGTCAATGTCATAAGGACAAAAATACATTTGATTTAATTTAAATTACACGAAATTAAGTAGAATTAAAGCAACTTGCCCTATATATTTAGTAGTATTTTCATTGAGCCACAATAAAAATCGCAATTTGTTGTTGATTTTTGAAGAAATCATGGGGGACACACCCAAATAGCTCTGAGGTCTTAGGTTTTGAACATTAGGTCAGTCAGTTGATTGGATAAGTGAATGTGACTTACGTTAGTCCAGGCAGCATCTTTGGTTAAGCAATGACTGCGTTCTCTCTTTCTCTCTCTCTCTCTCTCTCTCTCTCTCTCTCTCTCTCTCTCTCTCTCTCNCCCTGTCCCTGTCCCTGTCCCTGTCCCTGTCCCTGTCCCTATCCCTATCCCCTTCTATTCTATTCCTGTCCCTGTCCCTGTCCCTGTCCCTGTCCCTGTCCCTGTCCCTGTCCCTGTCCCTCCCCCTGTCCCTGTCCCTGTCCCTCTCTCTGTCCCTCTCTCCCTCTTCTCCTCCCAACCTTTCTCTGGTGTGGCAGACAGAGAGCAACAGACCCTGGAGTTCAGTGGCTAAAGGAGGGAGTCTCTGTCCTTTGCCCACTTGAAAGGAAATTCAGGGAAAGTGGGCTGGGGTTTTAATGACATCAGATTTACCGGTTTTCACTTACTTTTAGCTTATTTAAGAGGGGCTGGACCAGGGCTTCCCCTCTTTGACTAATAGGTTTTCCCGTTTCTGCTTTCCATAATACACTGTATTAATGCATGCAATTCTGTGTAATACTGATATCACAAATTTGAGGTCACAGTTGGCATTGGAAACATTGGGACAGATCCACAGTGAAGAGACTCTGGAACAGGTAAGTGGTTGAAAGGAGAAAGCAGGCACTCAGCCCTGCTGAAATTAGGTAGAAGATTGCTTTCCTCCACTCAAACACATCATTTGAGCCTTCATGACAGGCCGTTGTCCTTACACTAATGCTGTATTTAAAGTTGATGGGCTTTTGATTCAAGTATGTTTAAAATTAATAACAAGACAGAAAAGCACTCTGATCTGAGGCCACAGTGCAGTCTGAAACAATCCTTGTTTTCCTGAGCCAGGGTTGTTAAATATAGTTATGTTTTTAATAGTATAGGAAAATATTTTTATGGAAGGTTGCCTCCTCACCCTTTCATTTTAGTTGCAGAATCTTTCAGTCCTTTATCTTTTAAAATCTTGGGAACCAATTAAGACCTGAAAATCAATCTATTTATCTACTTATCCATTTCGATGGACCACCTGTGAGTCAATATCATACTAAAAGAATGAAATGGGTATAAACTCTTAACATTATACATATGTAATTTAAAAAGTTGCTACAAAATAAATGAGTAAGGAAGAGAAAGCATATTTCAATTTCTCTCAAGGGTTAGAAAAGTTAGCCTGTTAAATCCTGTACTTGTCTACTTAGAAGCTATCTGCACTGAGTGAATGCAAAGGAATTGAATTCTATGTTAGTGTATGTAGGATTGTAGCTTAATATCAGGGCTGAGATAAAAGTAGCTGTCACAAAGCTTTAGAGAGGTTGGTCCAAGATATGAGGATGAGCAGTAAATAATGTCCTACTCCAACAAAGTAAAGACATATATAGCCAATACAGGTCATGTTATTTTTATGTTTTAAGTAGAAACCCGGATAGATTTCTTTCTTCCTACCAGGCAATAAAAATGCAACTACCGTATAAAAAAATCTAACAGTTGTTCTGCAACTACATGAACCTCAAATCAGATGTTCAAAGCCATTGTTTACTTAACTGAATGACAGGGCCAGCCATAATCTAAGAAAGGGCCATAGACTTGTTGAAATAAACAAGCAAGAATCAAATAAAATAAACAGAAACACACCCAAACCAAGAAGACCATTTTGGTCTCACAAATAATCCCAAGCAAAATTGGGAAGTTTTTGTAATCTTCCCCAACCAGGAAAGTCTAATGTCCTGCCAAAATAGGCCAGGATGTATATCATGCTCCTTGCTTCACTTGATTTTATATTCTAAAAAGGATTCTTTTGATAAATGAGTGGGTGATTTCTTTCATTTCACTTGTCCCTTATTCATTTATTATCACCCCTTCCAGTAGCTATATTATGAAAGCATTCATAACATCCTCTCAAAATTCCAGAAGTTCTCAGTGCATCAGCAATGTTACCCATCCCTGAGATACACAGTCCAATGTGTAATCAATAGCTCAGATATGCAACAGCAACAAAGAACGTTTAAGACATCTGTTTCAGTGGTGGGTTTCAAAAATCTGTACTACCGGTTCTGTGGGCGTGGCTTGGTGGGTGTGGCATGGCATGGCTTGGTGGGCATGGCTTGGTGGGCGTGGCTTGGTGGGCGTGGCAGGGAAGGATACTGTAAAATCTCCATTCCCACCCCACTCCAGGGGAAGGATACTGCAAAATCTCCATTCCCTCCCCACTCCAGGGGAAGGTTACTGCAAAATCCCCATTTCCTCCCGATCAGCTGGGACTCAGGAGGCAGAGAATAGATGGGGGCGGGGCTAGCCAGAGGTGGTATTTACCGGTTCTCTGAACTACTCAAAATTTCCGCTACCGGTTCTCCAGAACTGGTCAGAACCTGCTGAAACCCACCTCTGATCTGTTTCTAGCTCCTGTAGTTCCTAACAGGAAGGCAGAGAAGTTCATGTTCATGATAGCATTTCAACTTGGGCTTTCAAAAGTCACTGTTACTTGAATCAGATTCTTAATTAATAAGGATTATTAATCCTTAATTAATGATAATTAATTCATTAATGGAATCAACTTCCAGTGGAGGTAGTGGGTCAATCATCTATAACTGAGTTTAGACATGCTTGGGATAAACACATGCCTATCATCTGACAAAAAATAATAAACAAACAAAAAAATAAATGAACAAAAATTAAATATAATAACTTAAAATAATAAATAAATGAATTAAAAATAAACGAAAAAGAAGCAAACAAAAGAAAAAGGGTTTTCTGCCATCAGTTTCTGTTTCTGCCATTAGTTTTCTATGTTTTTCTGTTTCTATGTTAATGTTTCTAGATCTGGATTGTCCAAATGGATACAGTAGTGACACTGACATTCTACCATTGCTTTTCCAAATTAGAAAAGGAAGAATTACAAATTGTACAGAACTTTTTGTACAAACAAAAAGTAATTTTCTAACCCACCTTCATGTGTAAACCCTATTTATTTAGGTGTTATAATACATACATACATACATACATACATACATACACACATATGAGGCGGTGGTGCAGTGATTAGAGTGCAGTACTGCAGGCTACTTCTGCTGACTGCCGGCTGCCTGCAATTTGGCAGATCAAATCTCACCAGGCTCAAGGTTCACTCAGCCTTCCATCCTTTCGAGGTGGGTAAAATGAGGACCCAAATTGTTGGGGGCAATATGCTGACTCTGTAAACCGCTTAGAAAGGGCTGTAAAGCACTGTGAAGCGGTATATAACACATATGCATATGTAGACACAGTGGCACTTCAGAACTCTATAAACACACACCTCTGTGCTATTTTATCAATAGGAGCACTGACTAATATCAGATGTGACTATATGCATCCCATGGTAAATTTCTATAAAATAAATGATTATTTTCATGCAAATTTTTGTCCCATATCAGAATTAGATATACTTCATTGTATACCTAGTAAGTATAGATCTCAATTGATCCATTGCTAATTAGGAATAAGCCTTTGTTAGAATATATTTTTAAAAAGCTTATTATAAGGAAAACTGATAAATTAAAGGAAAAAAACCCAAAGAAAAAGAAACTGCAGATTCCGTATCTATTTCTTATTTATATCTATGAAAGCAAACTGGATTGCCTTTTTTAAGAACAGAAAAATTCTCAATATACTTCTTTGCATGATTGAGAATTGGCTTTGTTTCCTTTACCAGCCTTTCATATTCAGATTAGTAAAGTTACTTTCCTTCTATTTTTACAAATTTGTTAGGCAAATATTCTGTTCCTTGAGAAGGTTTGATGGTTTTATAGAAGAAAGCTGCCAATCATCCTGATCTGAATGAATGGTCCCCATAGTAATTGTGCTTAGATTCATTTATACTCATCTTATCGGAACAATTTTTTACTTTCCATTTTAAAGGGAGCAATCATTTGCCAGTATTGGCTTTTTGTGCTGCAGAGATTTGAGGCAGAAACAGCTAGAAATACAAAGGCCTCGAGACATTTATTTTGAAGGCTGAGTGACTCAGTAGGGAAAAAGGAATGCCTTTTTTCCCCACTCCTGTGACTATCCTCAAAAATACCAAAAATGAAAGAAAAGGTTTGATTGCAGTCTTTTCTATTCAGTGGCAGAGAATATTTGCATTACAGATGAGGGTCAACATTTAGGACTGTTTGGCTTATCTCAGGGCCTTGCGCATTCAAGTCATGCAATAGGGTTGTGCAGTTCTTTAATTTTGATTCCAAAATTATATGCACATAGATGTGTGAATGTAGTCTCTGTCTGGAACTCCATAAAGCAACTGTAGGAGGGAAAATCCAACTGGTTCAGTTCCAAGCTGGGAGAAAGACGCTGGAAATAACATGGAGGCTGATTGGAAAGAAAGTTTCTGTTTATTGGTGAACAGAACCAACACACACACACACAGAGTGTGCAGTTCTGGGTCAGCTGACCAATTGGTTTAGTTTTACATGGACTTTTGTACAGTTTTTACAGCATCTGGAGGCTTGTTTTGCGTGTTTTTATTATTTGATTGGTTTTACTTGTTTTGCAAAGGCTCATGATGGGTCTTAATTATTACTTCCTTAGTCCTAATCTTGTCAGGCATGTGTAATTGATTTTATCCTGTTATCTATTGCCTCTAGCCCAGAGGTGTCAAACTCACGTTGTCACGGTGGCATCACATCATGTATTGGGACTTTTTTCCCCTTCACTAAACCGGGCGTGGGCATGGCCAGTGTGTGACGCATCAGTTCCAGTCCGCGGGCCAGGAGTTTGATAGCCCTGCTCTAGCCTGCCTTTCTTAATGGACTGGTATTATTTCCACTTTTCTTAATGAATGGAGTTAAGATCATATCGTGTTCTTTCTTAATCCCATCTTAATTCCTAAAGGTGTTTGTGAATAGATTGGCCCAGTCTTTCTTAATAGGCCCAAAATATCTGCTGGGGGATATCTGCTTTCTGTCTTTAAGAGCATGTTTCTCCATTTCTTCCTTTGAGGAAATATATTCTGCTTTTAATATTTCCAAAAATATTTCATTCTTTGGGGGGGGGGGCCTTCCCACACAACCGTATCATTTCCCAGAATTCCATGGCAGATGCAGAGGGCAGCCAAGTGATCACAAAACAACATAGTTGCTTTCAACAGTTGCAGACTCTTTGAAAACCCTTTTTGGAACTGAATCAAAAACGTTGCACAACTCTTAATTTTGATTTGTAATTATTTACTCATTTGTTTGACTTATATCCAAGCTTTTCGTCCCCAAATCCAAACCAGCTTATATGAAGTTTATATTTTATTTTATATGCATAAAAATATGTGAGGTAAAGAGAATGATTGGCCTAAAATTTCCAAGTTAGTTTCCATGTCTGAGGATAAACCTAAACCTGGGCCTTGCCACGTCTAGTCCGATTCCTTAATCATTGTTATTTGAGTCAAAGTATGGAGTAAAAGGGATAATTCTAACAAAATGAAAGCTTTAAAAACACAATAGAATAAATAAATTTGTCTAATCATCTACCTATCTGCTTTTACTAACTGGCCCCTGCTTGGGCTCCCAACGTGCAGATTTTTTTTCTAAATAAAATTAAGTAAAACAAATGCTTGCATTCAGAGTGAAAATTCTAAAAATAAATGTGATTTCATAATTTTTCAAAACTAGCAAAAAACCTGATGTTCTCTGGACAACAGAACTGCTGTTTATCCATCCTTCTTATATCTACTTGCATTTGATTTTTGAGGACTGATTCGCCTAGGAAGTAATCTGTTTGGAAGTTGCCAGCCTAAAATGAGCAGAGCAAGAGTCAAAAGTGGGTGATTTCTTTCTGATATGTCTTTTTTCTCTCCCTAGTTTTCTTTTTCCTTGGCTCCATTTTTTTTCTCTGTCACATAACAGACTAGAGAGGAAGGGACAGATTTTTCTAATCAGAGGCCTGCAAGCAGAGGCTTGTAGAGACATTTCAAAATTAGGCGTATAAAATTAGCTCAAGAGCTGCATTTGGCCTTAGGTCCTTTACCATCCTTTGCTTGCCTGCTTCTAATCTTGACAAGAAGACAAATCAAGATCTTTTTAAAAATCTTTTTATAATTCACAGGAAGTCTTTCTTACTTGCATACCAAATATACGGGGTTGCCAAAATGATTTTTAAGAAAATCAAAGAGCAAAGACCGATCAAATTTTATATGCTCTTACATACGGGCCACACTAAATGAGATTTCTCTGTAGGCATGGATTATCGAACTGGTGGAAATTACAGAAAAGTAAAACATTACATTTCTGCTCCTTTATTTTTTAATCGTATATGTGTACATATGTGTGTGTGTTTGTATGTATGTAATGATCAGCCAAATCTGGGACTTGAAACCTGTAAAACTCTGACAAGACATAGTGGTTATGGGTTTTGGGGTCACTCAAGAGCAGAGATTTTCCATATTTAGTTCTGGACATGGTTGCTCTTCTACAAATGAACTAGTGTACAATTTGGGGTCTTCCAAGATCCCAACAACTCATCAAGGAAGAGCTAGCAGTTTTGACTGAAAGGGGTTTGTCCAGTTTAGTCTGGGAATTCCTGGATCAGAATTCCCTTCTCATACTCATAACTTCTTAATTCTCTGATCAGGGGTGACATTCAAATTTTTCCCTACCGGTTCTATGGGCATGGCTTGGTGGGGGGGGGTCCTGTGACTGAGTGGGTGTGGCCAACTCAACATCACTCATGGCCATGAACACTCAGTCACATGACCCCCCCAAACCACGCCCACAGAACCCGGTAGCAAAAAAAATGAATTTCTATTCTACCTATTTTCTGCCCAGGCCTGGCCAAATCTGTGAAAGGCCTCCTGCTCTCCCTTTGCCAGTCCCGTTTCCCCTCCTTCAGAGGCCCCAGCCCTAGTCCCACTTCCTCCCCCACAACTGTCTCTTTCTTTGGGCTTACCTTCCTCCCGTGGCGGCTGGTGGCAGGCAGAAGGGAAGGCAAGCCAGAGCTGAGCCGTCACCGCTGGGCTCCCTGCCAGCCCACGTCTCGCCCCCCTTGTCGCGAGATGCCTGCAGCCACCGCCTCTTTTTTTCAGTGCGGCTGGACGCTTCTTGCGCCGAAAAAGAGACAGCGGCTGCAGGCTTCTTGCAGTGAAAATTAACAGAGCTGCTCCGCTTCTTGAACGCACTGCCCTGTTCCATGCGCCAGCTGCACATGAGCACATCATTGCCTGCTGCTGCTGCGCTGGAGGGACTTGTACGGGCAAGTCCGAGCGGAGCGGTGCAGCAGGCAACGGTGTGTGCGTGCACAGCCGGCGCATGGAACAGGGCGGCAGTGGCATGGTCAAGAAGTGGAGCGGCTCCGGTAATTTTCACTGCAAGAAGCCTGCAACCGCCATCTCTTTTTCGGCGCAAGAAGCATCCAGCCACACTGAAAAAAAAGAGGTGGTGGCTGCAGGCATCTCACGACAAGGGGGATGAGATGCAGGCTGGCAGGGAGCCCAGTGGTGATGGCTCAGCCCTGGCTTGCCTTCCCTGGCAGCCAGCCACAGGAGGAAGATAAGGACGTGTTGCGTGGCAAAGGGAGAGCGGGCAGTGGGCGGCGAAGGCTCTGGGGCAAGGCCGGAGCTGGGGAATGGCGCATTCCCCAACCCAGTCGAGGCAGGCGGTGGCTCCAGGGCCTCAGGGAATGGTGCGTCCCTGGGCCCTGGCCCCTGACCCAAGGTGAAGGGTGAGCGGGCGGCATGCATTGCTTACCTTTGGTGAGCTGAGCGGGCGAGGCGACTGGTGAGGCAATTAGCTGGGCCGCGTGGTGAAGGCAACATATATAAGGNCAGAAGAGGTGAGCGGTGAGCATCCAGAAGGGGCGAGCGAGTGGCCGGAAGTGGTGAGCGGCAACTGGACGAGTGGGCGAGTGGGCGGGCGTGAGTTGGGCCAACCAGGGGTGGTTTTTACTGGTTCGGCAAACCGATTCAAATCATCCCTACTGGCTCGTCTGAGCTGGTCGAATTTCACCCCTGTCTCTGACGTTTTGACTATTGCAGAACATTGTCCATGAGATTGTGCATAAAGGCCACTGGGAAGCTGTAACTGGTATACAATTGCAATCACAGAAGCAATTGTGGGCCTGTCTTAGTATACCAATGGGAAACCTGTGCTGCATGAGCTATGCTGGTTACTGGTGAGCTTTGGAATGCAATTAAAGGTGTTGGCTGTGATCTATAAAGTCCTTCCCCTTCCCTGAGGGACCCCATTTCTTACATTGTTTCTTTAAGATCTACCAAAATGGGCATGCTTTGAAATAATATCAATTAATGGGTCCCAGAAAGCATGTCTTTTCTGTTGGTGGTCTCTGCCCTAAGGAATGGTATACCCCCCAAAGTTGCATTGTCTTTACTCTTCCATCCTTTAAAGGAGGGCCTTGAAGATCTAGCTCTTTTCCCAGCCTTGGGAAAAGGAGTGGTCTTGGTTGTCTTATTCTTTTTGGTTCTTTACTATCAGATTACTCCATCTTACTTGGAATTTTTAGTAGTTTTTATTGTTAGATAGAGTCAGTAGAAATGTGACTCTATAAATCTGATAAAAAAAAGAAACAAACTTCCATTTGCATTATAGTTAATGAGCTTAATGAGCATAGTAGAAGCATGAAATGCATTCTGTGAGCTTTCTGTATTCCAGACTATTGGATCAAAAAACAGAAGGACCAGAGACCTTTGACGAATACAGATGGAAATAAGAAAAAGGAAGATTTGGCAAGGACACTCAGATCAAGCACTAGTGAAACAATTGTAATTTTTAGTGCAATGACAGTGACAATTAGATTTCAACCCTTATTTAGATTTAGCTGGCGTGAATTTAGGCTAGTTGTGACATTCATGGCAGCTGCTTAATTATTGGTGGCTCAGAGATCAGCAGTGACTCATCTTCTTGAATGCTTTTCCCATTGTGAAATATGCCATGCCTAATTTATGAGGAAAGTGTTCAGCCTATTCCATTGGCATTTACATTATATTACTTAATTAGCTATCTAACAGCTTATTGCAAAAGTTGCAGTTGTTAAGGCCTAAACATTAAATAAACATATTTTTAAAATAAGACAAATGATTAAAGCCCAAGTTCCTACATCCCTCATGTTAGGGAGCCAGACTATATTGAAGTGGCTGCTTCTAAATAATGCCTTTAAACTAACTTTTTTTAAATGAAACTTTAATATGAATTACTGACATCAACAGAGAAGTGAAGGTCAAATATTACTTGAAATATACTGTATAACACATCCATACTTACTAGGCCTTCTCAGGAATATGTATGGTGTGGGAAATTAGCATTTTACCAAATGGTTAGAAACTACAAATGACCAGCTTTCTATAATAGATGTATTTTCAAAAAATTACCAATTGAAAAAAATGGTAGTGTCAATTCATCTAGTGTCTGAGTAAGAAAAGAATTCCTTAGTCCATGGGTGTCAAACTCACTGCTTCACATTGCCTTCACATGATGTTTCACAACGTTTTTCCTATTTGTGGAGCTGGGGTGGGTGTGGCCTGCTTGTGACGCATCCAGCCCACAGAGATGTTTGACGCCCCTGCTAGTCTCTTCTTGGGACCATCATTTCCAGAATTCTCAGTTGGATGGGCAAGGCTGAAGCTGATCAACAAAAATGTTTGGTGAGCTAATGTTCCACAGCACTGTTTCTCAAGCTTGGTAACTTAAATATTTGTGGACTTCAACTTCCAGAGTTCCTCAGACAATATGGTGGCTGGAGAATTCTGGGAGTTGATGTTCACACATCTTCAAGCTGCCAAACTTGAGAAACACTGTTCTACAGAATCAGCAGATATCACCAGTTGCAGATTTTGCTTTTAACAAGGATAATTATGCTTCTACTTTCTCATTCTCCTCAGAAAGATTGAACTCTCTAATCTGCCATGTAATGTTCAGACAAGAAAAAACAAGCAAGTAAGGAAAGAGTATTACAATCCACAAATGTGCATATGTTTTCTAATGCATCTAAAGCTAAGCTAATCACTTCAGCTGGATCCATGTTGGTTGCTTATCCTGCATGGACAATAGTGCTCTGTTAATTAAAAAAATCTAAATTTTAAATATGGGTAGAAAATTAGTAAGGGCAGAGAAAGCCTAGAGAATAGGCCCAAGCAGCTGCTGTTTTTGTTTTGACAAAGTATTTGGGCTTATTGATCATACAGATTTCTAATTATTACATTTCTCTCTGATGTTTAGTATCATTCAAAAGGCAATTTATCTTTCTCTAATTCCAAATTAAGAAGTTCTTGCAGATGCTGAATTATAGTAGAGCTTTGGAAGAAAGATCAGAAATGAACAATGTCTAGAATTTTGATTACTATTTTTTATATACAGAGGTTTGAGGAAACAAACACATCTAGACTTTAAGTGTGATTGCACATTGTTTTCCAGTTGCTTTTCATATCAATGACTAAACCAGAAAAGCTATAGGCAAGTGCTCAGTTTTTAAAAAACCAAAACTTTCTTTGATGTAGCTACAAAAATGCTATCATAGTTTTTTTTACCACACATTCAGCGGGAAGCTGGAAACTGTATGCATTATAACCCAACAGAAAAATAAACCAATGAACCACAGATAGTAGGTCAAAACTCAGGAGAGAAATGTGGAAAGTCTCTGGTTAAACAATTGTGCTATTGTTAAAAGGGTATTGTGACTAATCCCAAACAAAATGAACATTTTAATGTTTGGCAGATTTACAATGGATCGTGAAGTTGTAAATAATATCTGAGATAAATTGCAGCTCTAGTGCTTTTTTTTTTTTTTTTTTTTTTTTTTTTTTTAGCTTCCCTTTTTATGGTTAACTTCAAAATGTTGGAGGGAGAACTGGCGAGAGTTGGAAAGAGTGAGTCACTTCTCAACCCACGTGTAAATGATATTAATCTGTATGATTCAAAATAAAAGGATCCGTGTCTCTTGAATGGTAGCCTGTACAAGATGGCTGTAATTTACTTGGATTTTCTGAAGGTAATGTGATCCATCTCTTTGAGGTGTGCTGATGTTGTGGAGGAACTTTCTCATTTTTAAGGCTTCTTCTCATTTGTTTAGTAGCCAGAAGATGCTTCTTCGGGTTACTGATGTGCTGCAGGAGGCCTCAAAAGGGACAGAAAGCAATGTGGCACTTTGTCTTCATTTTGTAGAAATGGGATATCATGTTGCTTCATGAAATAGTTCTGAAGGGTTGTTCACTCAAAGCAACATGCATGTGAAGCTTTTGTTTGAAAGTCTGCACAATCCTATTTAGTGATTTCTGATAAATAGAAATTCTGATTTGATTCTCAGACTTGTAAAAGCAGTTGGATGTTAAACTATTGTATTACTTTTCTTTGGGCATCTGCTGTAGTAATTCACCTTAAAATATCTGCACAGTGTTACAGTATGATAAGTAAATAAAAACATCATGTTTCTTTTCCTTTTTTTTTTTGAACACTTTCTGGAATGATTATGTGGGAATCTGACATCCCTATCCACACACTCTTTAGAAGTTCTGCAATAGGTAGAAATTTTAACCTCAGACCTTGTGGATTTTGTAAATTAAAAACAAAACAAAACAATCTCACACAAATATCCGGTACACTTTTAATTGGTTACCATTTTTTTTCTTGAACTATGGATATGTTTTGTGAAAAATGTCTGCAACATTTTTTTTTAAATCACTCTCCATTAAAACAAATCAAAAGAAATATATCTCGGGCAATCCATTTGCATGCTGAAATGTCAGGAAAACAAAGTTTGGATCAAAGTTGAAAAGAAAATTGGGTTGAAATAAAGTAAACCCTCATTCTGCAGAATGCAAGACTCATCTATGGGATGTGTTCAGCCATTTTTTTAACTGAATGAAGTCATTACTGTATAAGACAGGGGTGTCAAACTGGATTTCTTTGAGGGCAAAATCAGCATTGTAGTTCTCCTCCACGGGACGGCAGGGGGGAGGGGGGAGATGGGGTGCTCTTCCTCTAAATCAGGGGTGTCAAACTGGATTTCTTCAAGGGCCGGATCAGCATTGTAGTTCTCCTCCACGGGCCAGCTGGGGGGGGGGGGGGGGGGCTTCACACGGCCTGGATGGCCTCCTGCAGCACTTCGCCAGCCAAAATGGGCCACGCACCCCTGTGCCCATTTTGGCCAGCAAAATGCTACAGCAGGCCGTCCAGGCCGTGTGAAGTCCCCCTTCACCCCATTTTGGCTGCCAGAGGCACAGTGGGCTGGTCCTTTGCTATTTCTAGGCCGGTCCCACGGGCCAGATTTAAGCACCACGCAGGCTGGATCCGGCCCGTGGGCCTTCAGTTTGACACTCCTGGTCTAAGAGGAGTGAAAGGGCTCTCTAGAATACAATCTAGACATACAGCTGCATGATTGTTTTATTTATTCAAGCTTGCTCTTCTACTTTGTATCCATATTGACTAGCCTGTCCTTTCTGTCTTTATTCCCAGTTCACTTTATTTATTGGGTTACGCTATGCGATTATGCACTGACTCAGCACAACTCCCAAACGCAGAGTGAAATGACATGATTGGAATGCACAGCTCTAATCCTCCCTGGCCAGATTCACAATCCCCAGGGTAGCTCTGCTTCCAATCTGTAGTTCAGAAACTCAGCCATGCTCCAAAGAGGAATATTTTAAAATATGATGGTTGCTCTAATGAGATGTCTTGCTGCCAGAAAAAGGTAGGAGATGTAGTAAGTTCTGCAAGTAAGAGATTTGTCCTCTAATCAAATTGAACCTTATAATCTTGCTATACGGTTTCTTCTAGCAAAATCTTTTTTTCAAATGGGTTTGCGAGAACTCAAAATAGATTCCTTCCTTTAATTATTTGCTTCCTTTGTCCTTTTCCTTCTCTTCAGGAGAACAGGAAGCAAGAATGCATTTTTATAGGAAAAATAGGTGAGTTAATCTTTTATAATTCTGGTAACCTTTAACTTCCCAAAATGACTTCCATCATTTACAGGGAGTCCTCAATTTACAACTTTTGTTAAATGACAGTTCAAAGTTACAATGGAGAAAGTGACTTATGACCGGTCCTTGAAGTTATGACTGTTGTAGTACCCCTGCGGTAATGTGCTTGCAATTTGCGCTCTTGGCAACTGACTCACATTTACCAAGGTTGCATCATCTTGTAGTCATATGATCACGATTTGTCACATTCCAGTTTCCAATGATCAAAGTCAATTGAGGAAGCAAAATTTGTTTAACAAATGTGTGATTTATTTAACAACCATGTGTTTTGCTTAAAAGGCACAATAAAAAATGGTTGTAAAATTGGGTCCGGTCATGTGACAACTGACTTAACAACTTTCATCATTTAGTGCCCGTAATTCTGACCTTGGTTGTGGACATAAATTGAGGATTACTTGCATAGGAGATAGTAACATTGGCTATTGTTCCCTTTTTTGCCAGCCAAAAAGTTTTTGACTCCCTGTGAGTTGTGTCATTGCAACAGGATTATCTTCACATCAGTAGTGGGTTCTAAAACCCTTTACTACCGGTTCGCACGCGTGCGAGCGCGTGTGTGTGATGCTTCTGTGCATGCGCAGAAGCGTCCCAGGTGGGTGGGTGGAGCCTCCCACCGCCGCCACTACCAGTTCTAAGAACCGTTCTGAATTTGGAGCAACCCATCACTGCTTCACATGTTTTTGTTATGGCCCCATCAGAGCCAGGAGAGGAGGAGGAGGAGGAGGAGTTGGAACTGGGACCGTTCGACAGGGAAGGCATGCCAGGGTCTGAGGACGATGCTGTCCCAGGCCCCTCAGGCATTGGGGGATGTGGTCAACCAGACGGAGAGCTGCCTGCCTGCACAGACACAGGGAAGGATCTGCGGCTGATCTGCAGTTGTGCTGATAGGCAGCTGATCTCCTCTGATGAGTAACAGCTGTCTACTCCACTCGATCCAAGGACAAGGAGAGTGGAGCATGGCCAAGCCCAGAGAAGGGCTGCAAGGCTACTCGGGAGGAGGTCACCCCACCCCTCCTCACAAGGAACACCTGGAGGGGAGTAATTTAAGGAGAAGCCATGGGGAGTTAGTCAATTAGTAAATTCATGGGAAAATTCCTTTGGGGGGCAATTTCTCTTAGGGTTAGGGTTATGTCTCCATGAATGCAGAGAGCAAAATGGACACCAGAAATGGATTTTCAGTGCATTGTTATGGTTAGAAGGGGTCTAGGACAACTTGCCACAGCCAACTCGCCATGGCCAACTCACCACAGGACAATTCCCCACAGCCAACTCACTGCAGGACAAGTTGCCATGAGACAAAAGTTACATCATATCAAAGAAATTATGAAAGAGAATCATTAAACAAAAATGCAAAAGGATGGACAAAATGAAATGTGAATGACAAAGATTAAAATAATTTTTTAATCATCTTAAATAATGAAATAAAATTGTTGAATTGTCTTGTGGTGAATTTTTCTATGGTGAATTGGAGATGGCCAATTGTCCCGTGGTGAGTTGGCCATTGCAAATTGGCAGCGGTTAGTTGGCCACTGTAAGTTGGCCATGGCGAGTTGTCCCAGTCCGGGGTAGGAGGGCATTTATTTTTTGAGCCTGCCCTATCTATGTTTCTTGAGAAAATACTAATTGGGTGCAAATATACTAAGGGTTAGTGTCACTATGAATTTGTATTGCAAAATCAACTGCACGAAAGGATTCGTAGTGCATAAGTATCTATTTTTCGACTATTTATTTATTTATAAGCACTTATTTTTCGAGCCTGACTTATCTGTTTACAGTGAAAATACATGGAAAATTCCCTTTGGAGGGGCAATCCACTTAGGGTTAGGGTTAGGTCTCTATGAGTTTGGAGAGAAAAAGGGACATTGTCAATGGATACATAACCTATCAGTATCCTTAGTAGGGTGCTGACCTTTTTAGCATTACTTATCTATGTTTTCTGGGAATATACATGGGAAAATTTCATTGGAGGACAGGTCTATGTAGGGTTAGGTTTAGGTCTTCATGAATTCAGAGAGAAAAATTGATAGCACCATTGGATTTGCACCAGTTTGTATGCTTAGGAAATCTCTTAATTTTCGAGCTTGTCTTATCTACGTTTCATATTAAAATACATGGTTAGATCCCATTGGGGGCAAATCCATTTAGGTATAGGTTTAGATCTCCATGAATTCAAGCAGCAAAATGGAGATCACCAACAGATCTGCATAGCATTGGTATGCTTAGGAGGGCACTGACATTTTGGGCCTGCCTTATCTACTTTTCTTGGGAAAAATGCATGGGAATATCCCTTAAGGGAGCAAATCAACTTGGGGTTAGGGTTAGGTCCAGAGGTGGTATTCAGCCAGTTCTATCCAGTTCGGGCGAACCCAGGGGTGAAATGCTACCGGTTCTGACCGGTTCTGGCATCCGGGAAGGGAAAATTTTGATTCGTTCAGAGAACCGGTAGGGAAAATTTTGATTGGCCCCGCCCACCTGCCCGCCCCCTCCTCTCACATCTCCTATATTCTGTTGTTTATTAGCTCAGCTAATTCGCGCGGCAGAGCCTCAGCTGAGCTAAGAAACAGCAAATGAGATAGAATAATAAACTGTCACTTTTTTCCTCCCCCTCCCCCCCACCAAGCAGGGAAAGGAATACGAGCTTTAATGAGATGTCTGGGCGTTCAGCCAAGAGCAATTATCACCTCATTAAAATGTTGCAAGCTGCAAGCTCTTCCTGTGAAAGCTTTTCCAGTTCTTTATTCTGATTTTCTCCTGGAGCAAAAGAAAGCCCTTTCTAGTGAAGTCTTCCCTGTGTGTTTATTCTGATTTTCATCTGGACTGGAGCAAAATCATCTGGTGGCAGGCCTTAAGTAACAATCCCACACTTATTTTACTCCATGCATGGCCCACCCACTATTTAATTTACCACTTCCTTCTGTGCCTCTTTCCCAAACTCTATACTTGTCTTCCCCCCTCCCGCCTCCCCCC
>QLTV01002690.1:372251-386744 GCA_003457575.1 Thermophis baileyi
GGAAGTTTCTCCTTAGTTTTAGGTTGCTTCTCTCTTTGTTCAGTTTCCATCCATTGCTTCTTGTTTTGCCTTCTGCTTCTTTGGAAAATACATTGCCCCCCCTTCTTTGTGGCAGTCCCTTAAAAGCCTGTTGCCTATCACACTCTTGGGCAAAGCATGTGAGCCATTTCCTCCTTTCAGTGGTCCATGAAAGTACATCTATAGTATGTAGATAATAAAGTCGAAAAAAGGTGAACAACATTTTTACAGAACTATAGATACGTTGAGGCTGGGTGTGAAAAGGAATGGCTGGGAGGGGAGGGGCAAGGCGAGGCACCCCTTGATGTGAGTGACATTGAGTTGGCCATGCCCACCCAGTCACATGACCACCAAGCCACGCCCACAGAACCGGTAGGGAAAATTTTTAGATTTCACCACTGGGCGAACCGGTAGCGCTGACTGCGGGTGGGGCCTACAACCGGCCGGATGTAATCACGTCCCATTTATCCACATTTTCGAGGCTGTGCACATGTGCGGAAGGCTGGGTGCATGTGTGGACTGGGTGCATGCGCTCACATTTGCGAACCGGTAGGGAAGGTAAGTGAATACCACCCCTGATTAATTCTGAGACAAAAATGGATATTGCCAATAGATTTGTGATGCATCCATAAGCTTTGGAGAACGCTGACTTTTCGATCCTGCCTTTTGTAGGTTTTCTGGGAAAATACATGGGAAAATCACATTGTAGGGAAATCAACTTAGGGTTAAATCAGAATCACACTGTTGGGTTACAAGTGTCACACACATGTTAAAGAGAGGATTTTGTATTTTGAAATTTTAATGCTCTTTTTGTCATTTATCTCTTCTTTTGGAAATGGCTCCACTGGGGTTCATATAATAAAGTGTATGGCTGTATAAAGGTTCAAAGATAATTTTCATTTTGAAGTCGTTTGTGAAGTGATATGAGCCGCTGCTTCTAAATAGGAAACAAAACTATTATTTTGTAACCTTTCATATCATTTCTGGGAATTATTACAGTTCATCCAGTAGCAGGAAGATGTTGCTGTAATGTGCTAAAACACATGTAGAATACAGGTAGTCCTCAACCACAATTGAGCCCAAAATTTACATTGTTAAGTGAGACATTTGTTAAGTGAGTTTGCTCCATTTTATGACTTTTCTCCCCACATTTGTTAAGTGAATCACTGCAGTTCTTAAATTAGTAACATGGTTATTAAGTGAATCTGATTTCACCATTGACTTTGCTTATCAAAGGTCCCAAAGGGGATTACAGGGACACTGCAACTGTCATAAAGGTGAGTCAGTTGTCAATCATCCAAATTTAAATCATGTGACCATGGGGATGGTGCAATGGTCATCAGTGTGAAAAATGGTCATAAGTCACTTTTTTCAGTGCCATTGTAACTTTGAACAGTCACTAAATGAACTGTTGTAAGTCAAGAACTACCTGTACTCCTCTGATTACTGGACGTGCTTAGAGACAATATTATATGTCATTGTTTCACCTCATCTAACAAAACACAGCCTCTAAAACACAGAGCATTAAAAAAAATTAAACACAAGGCTGCAACTGTCTTCACTATTGTTTAGAAACAAGATCATGTATTGATAGATCTACTTAGCAATCTAAGCTTACCGAGATTTATTCTTAGTTTATTTATCACCTCCCCTTCCTGATTCCTCATCTCTGCACATAAGAGACATTTATAAAAAGAGATAAAAAGTAAGATTTCTTACCGTATTATTCCCACTGTGTACAGGTTGCTATTAATGCTGCAGAATAGTAACATATTTGTGGTTCAACAACTAAAGCTGATTCAAAGGAGCAAGCTGCCCATTCATTCTTTTTGTAAAATTTATATACCATTTCAGTCTGAATGGCTCAATTTTTATTTTTAATACAGGTTCAAACAGAAAACTGTATTCTCTTTCTTTCTGTCTTTTTGTCTTCATGTACAAAAACAGTGCTCCAAGATTTCTTTGAGGTCTAGGCAGGTAGAGAAAAAAATGATCTCATTTTCCATAATTATCATATATTTTAGTTCCAGATCATTTTCAGGCTCATTCCATGTAGAGGGATGTTATTTTGATATTTTTTTTTTAGAGAGAATGTAATTGAAAAAGTAGAAAAGTAGTGGGAAGCCCATAGAGTCCATCTCCCTATCTCATTAGAATGTAGCACAGTTTTATGCAACCCTGTGAAACTTGCTCACAAGATACGAGCACCGTGGGAGCCTTTGCAATATAAATTGATTATATAGCCATACAGATATGAACCTATGTCGCTATATTTCAGAGAGTGAGACGTTTTATGATCTTGGCTGTTCAGAGACCATTAAATGCTGACATGAAAAAAGCAGGCATAAGGGAGAAAAAGCAGTACATTCAAATATATGAATTTGCATATACTCTATTACTTTTTATGACACCTCCACAGTGCAAATAAGCTTATATTTCCTTGCATTTTCTATTGGGCTGAACCCTTGCACTTTATTCTAAGTGAGCTTCTCTATTTCCCACACATCGTGAAGATTATTACGGATATTGAACAGTTACGGATTCCTTTGCATGCTATCCAGCTTTTAGAAGTTAGAAAAGCAAGTTACGCTTGCTGTAACTCAACAGAAGACAGCACAGCACCCTGGGGTGGGAACTGAGGCATTTAGAGATAAAATGGAAACTGCACTTACGATGCTTAAAAGTCCTTGGATGACAAACGTGGAATCCAACTGGAGTGAAAGTCAAAGCTCATTTTCTTAATGGGGCGGTTCATGTGCATCAGCTTTGTCATAATATTACTGTAGTGATTTTGGAGACTGGCGCTGCTGAATACTATAGTTGGTCTGCTTTTGGTTTCATGCTGTTCCATTTGGCTTCATGCTCTTCTTGGTTCCTCAATTGCTGAACCTGCCAGGTGTGAAATGAATACATCATTTGTGCTGTTTCACCCACATGTGTGTCAGATTGATTTGTCCCTTGCTTCTTTCTCTACATATATTTATCATGACGTGGCTTTTATTGCATTGATTCCCTGCATGTGGGTTGAGGAGTGAAATGGTGGCAAACTGGTTGTTTTTGGCCTGCCAGTATTAATCTTTGCATTTTCTGATAATAGTAAGAAGGAAACAAAAGTAATAGACTGGGGGGGGGGCAGGTTTGTACAGCATGTTTCAAGTCTTCAGAGCATGCCCGATCTTCGGAAGCCAGGTTAAAGCCAGGAGAAAAAAATTGGTTGCCTTAAGCTACCTGGCAAGGTTGTGTCTGAGGAGAGAAATTGAATCAGGACTTTCTCATTATAATTTACTGCTGTTCACCCAATGCTGCATAAGCTCTTCTTACATTTACTGGGATACTTCTGATTCATAGCTGCAAGCAAAGACGCTAATAATCATGTGGAGAAAATGTTGTTTCTAATAAAAAATCTTCACGAAGACCTTTCCTCTTCAGTCAATATATTGTATTTTCCAAAAAAACAAAAACAAAACCAACCCTTGCACAGCTCCAGGACACTTCTATCATCTTTAAATCAGTAGAGCTCTAGTAGGAAGATATTTTGATCATTCACTTTTTTCTGCTTGATTCCTGAAAAGTTGGTTAACAGCATTAATTATTACATATCCAGATGGCACCTGCTTTGTAGGGTACAGATTAGAATAACAGAGGGTATCAATTAGGTAAGCATTCAGGAACACAATTAGAATAAATGGAAACAACAGCACATAAACCCAAGGTTTGTGTGAGTACATGCATGATATATGCATATATATGTTTATATACCCTGTTTCCCCCAAAATAAGACATCCCCTGATAATAAGCCTAATCGAACTTTTGAGTGCATGGCAATAAGGCCAAGCGCTTATTTCAGGGGTCAAAAAAATATAAGACAGGATCTTATTTTCGGGGAAACACAGTATATATTAATGCCAGGCAAGTACACTGTTTTTACCTGTACAGCAGCTTTTTAAGCCCTTTGTCCTAAGGGTAAAAGGGTTCTTTATGATTAATAAGATTATATAAAACTGAGTCGAATGTTTTTAAATCTACTAGCCATTTTCATCATAAGCATCACCAATGCACATCTATATATGTTATGTGGTGTTTCAGATATAGCTATATATTCTTTGACGTAATAGTATATTTGATGAAAATAAATACTAGGAATCTACTTTTCCAAATTGTTCTGGATGTGTTTCCTGAATCAAGAACATTTTTTTCTAAAGTTATCCATTTTTAAGTGGTCCATTGCAACGGAACATAATTAATACATTACTATATAGCCATATGTCCGAGAATAAGCTCCGTTGGAATGTGTTTGGAATATATTTATTTATTAATGCTTACCAAAATTTATTGAATATCTTCCTTTACTATTTTTGTTCTACATGGTAAAATATAAACCATGGACTCATCTTGGATGGTGAGATGAACAGCCTATAAATTTAATAAATAAATAAAATAAAATGACACTCCTGCCAAATCTCTGGAAACTACATTACAGTTTAGTATGATGTTTCAATTCAGTCTACCTCAGATATTTTAAGGGATTGTTCAAACAACTCTTGGTCACCAGGCTATTTTCTTCTTGAGAACTTGATAGATACCATCTGTATTACAGGTTTGGGCTGATGTTTAAGGTCATCAGAAGAGGTTCTGTCATTTGTGTTGCAGTTGCCTCCTGCTCCTTAGATGGAAGTGGGAATTCTCTGTGAAAGCACCTTCCAAATGGGGCATTTGGGTCAATCTAGTCTGAAGGTAGAATAAGAAGCAATGGATGGAAACTAATCAAGAAGAGGACCAACCTAGAAATAAGGAGAAATTTCCTGATAGAACAATTAATCACTGGAACGGCTTGCCTCCAGAAGTTGTGGGTGCTCAAACACTGGAGGTTTTTAAGAAGAGATTGGACAACCATTTATCTGAAATAGTATAGGGTTTCCTGCTTGAGCAGCGGGTTGGATTCGAAGACCTCCTCCGTCCCTTCCAACTCTGTTATTCTGTTATTCCGATTAAGTATATTTTAGATATCTGCTGAAGACCTGCTCAGGCTTACTTGATGAAAATCTTAATATCTTGGTATGAACTTCTCTTCTCCCATTTCTTCCAATGGAATATTTTGGTTATATAATTTCTTTTTTATTCTGGTTTATCTTAATGGAATATCATGGGCAATGTTTTAAGATGCCTTTATCTAAAAATAGATTAAAGAAAATAATCCCCATGAAAGCAAAATGGAGGTGGCACTGGTCTTCACTAGCAGGCAGAGCCCAGGTTTTTGAAAAGTAACCCAGTGTCTGTCTTTCAATGTAAGCCCAGAAGAGGTAAATGTAGCTGTATTTGGCCTTTCTAGCAGGCAAATGTAAGACTACTCTCTTGCCCATCTGTGATCTGGAGAGTGAGAAAAATGAGAAACCCATAAAGCAATTTCTTCATTTATTTCACGATCTCTTTTTAAGGCTTGGTGAATGTCCCCATGTTTTGAAAACATTAATATGAGGTGGCTTTCTCATTGGCCCCTGTTAATTCTAAAACTGTAGGAAATGTTTAAAAACCATACACCCACACATACACATAACCTGGTTATTAAAAAAAAATACTTTTATTGGAAATATGCAAATCACAGCAAATCCTATTTTACAGTGAGGTTCAGTGGGCATTTTGCACAGAAGAGAAGTTCTTACAATATTACTGGAGGGGAAGGGGAATGCCTTGTTACAGGCATCTTTCAGCAATACATTTGCGTAAGTTTTGGAATGAAGTCTTAAAAAGAATCCAACAGATATATATGTAGATTTTTCACATTGGCTGCTTAGTTCTTGTGCTAAAATTTAGTTATCTGCAGGTATAGACACTTTATACTGAATTTGCTTTTGTGCAGCAGATACCGGTACTTAAATTGGGATGTCACTTCAAATAGTTCACAAATGGATAAAATTAAACAGGTTGTTAAATGCCTTCTGAGCCTATTAGGAATATAAATTTTAATTCATTTTGAGTTGTATTATGCCTTCTATTCTCTCAGAAGTAGACATTGGGATGAATTATTTGTTATGTTCAGTAACAATGTGCAATTTTTGAAAAAATTTTTATAACAAGTTGTGACAAAGGTCTGAATGAAATGTTCTTTTGAAGTTCCAGTCCCACAAGTGGACTTAGAACCAACAGACTGACTCTCCAATTTACAAGACAGCTGGAGAATGATGCTCAAATTTAAAACCCCAATTGTTATTATGATATGCAAAACGAAGTCATATCTTTGTTCTTTTGAAGTTATTTTGCAGAGCAACACAGCTTCTCATCAAAGATGAAAAACTTTTTCTATTTCTATTTCTTTTTTCAACTTCTTAATCTTTCCACAATGTATTCCCTCAGTTGCAAAAAGGCTTCTGGTGGCCCTATGCATGCATAGAAGATTTTGTAGTGCTTCTTGTAGCTGATACAACTCTCAGAATAAGGTTGCCAAGCATCTCATTGAAGAAAATAGTATGGCCTCTTTGCCTCAAAATTGCATTGCTTTTGTGGTGCAAAGTGTTTTCTTGAGACAACCAATTTTGAGGTCTCCTTATTTTAGTAATTACTACTACCTTGGAGAGCCACTTTGGTGTAATGACTAAAGCATCGAGCTAGAAACTGGGAAACCATGAATTCTAGTCCCTCTTAGACCCACAGCCAGCTGGGTATTCTTGCACTAGTCACTTCCTCTCAACCCTAGGAAGAAGACAATGGCAAACCACTTCTGAAAGATGTTGCCAAAAAATTGCAGGGACTAGTCCAGGCAGTGCCTGAGAATCAGATACAACAATATGGGGAAACAATACACTGAAACTTCTGTATGCATCAACTTACTTTGTGATTTCAAATTTTGCTGCATGTTATGTGGGATAGGTATTACAGGAGATGCAATTAAGGCTGCAGTCTTTTTTCTAGACACCTACTTTCTAAACACAATGGCTTTCCGGATACCATACATGAAGATTGTGTTTGTTAGGTTTCATGTTAAAGCAATCTCATTGCATAAGTGGAGCATGGGGCTTAGCCTGTGCAGCACTGCAGATTTGAAGGCAGCTGTAGCAGGAAGAGGCACATCTGGTTCAAAGTGTTGTAGGCAGATGCTAGATGCATGATCTGTAACTTCAAAGCACCTTTTTGTCTTCAAATGTGATATGCTGCACAGCCTTATTAGATATGTTTAAATTTTCATTTGATGCTGTTTTGATGGACTTTCATCGCTCCAAATTAGAAGCATCTTAGCACCCTTATCATCGGGTAACGTCCCATGAGATCAGTAATGGTATATAATATGAACAAGTAAAATGATTTATGACAAAGAATATTTTTTTTTTAAAAAAAATCCACAGTCCCATCTCTCCTATAAATTCCTTCTAACATTAGTCCCATCTGGTGCTGGCTCAAGGGTATAGGGTGTTCCTAGGTCCAGCTGAGTGATGGAACTCGTTCCCATTCCTACGATGAAAAATCTCACAATTTTAGAATAGTTTTTGTTTTTGAAAGATGGGGCACCCCTTAAGCTTTGGCACCTTAGGCCAGTGCCTGCTCAGCCTTATATATACAGCACAACATATGTTCTACTGAAATTTATTGAAAATGCTAGATTGAATTAGGACTGGTTTCAGTCTTAGCCTTAGATGAACCTGGTTCCATCTAGCATTTTCAATAAATTTCAATAAAACACACATTGTGCTGTATCTATTCTGGGACTCTGTTGAGATTCAGAAGGATGGTTTGATGGATCTTTGACAAAAGTATCCCTTTTTCAAATATTTGAAAAGAATCTTCAGATGATTTGGGCGCATTGAATCAAATCAAATGCCTTAAAATAGATTCCAAAGTGATTTGGAGTTTGTGTAAGCTAACTGGTACTTTCTGGCTTTGCAGAATCTCACACATTTGTGTAGCTTTTTTCTGTACACGCACAAAGCTGACAATGGAATTTAGTGATGTTGACATGACTTTCCTGTGAATGAGTTTTATCACTTCCAGACTTAGGGTCTGTTTGAATCTCATTCTTCTTCTAGAATTTGTGTAGTTATGCTCATTTGGAGGAAGGAAAAGATAGAAATAAATATTCAGATTTATTTTACCATTTTAAAACATACTTTTTCGTTTTTTCTTGAATGACTCTTTGTTATTGTCAGCCACTCAGTCATATCTGACCCTTGACCACTCTATGGATCAGCACTCTCCATGCCCCTCTGTCTTTCACTGCCTCCTACAGATCCACCATGGTCATCCCAGTGTCAAGTTTTATAGTATCCAGCCAGCAGGTACTAGGGCACAGGTGTCAAACTCGATCGCGTCACATGGTGTATTGAGACGTATCGTGACATTTTTTGCCTTTGTGGAGTTGGGGTGGGCGTGGCCTGCATGTGACGCATCTGGCCTGCGGGCCTCCAGTTTGACACCCCTGTACTAGGGGATCCCCTTCTCCCTTTTCCACTGATCACTTCCAGCATGATTGGCTTTTTGAGTGAGTTAGCTTGCATGACATGACCAAACAGCTTCTGTTTGGCAATCTTAGCTTCAAGTGATATTTTTGGTGAGGTTCAGTCTAGGACTTCTTTGTTTGTTATTTTTGCAGTCCAGGAGATGCATAATAGTCGCCTCCAGCACCACAGTTCAAAGGCATCCAATACCTCAGGGGTTGCCACAAAGAAGAGGGAGTCAAACTATTCTCCAAAGCACCTGAAGGCAGGACAAGAAGCAATGGATGGAAACTAATCAAGGAGAGAAGCAACTAAGAACTAAGGAGACATTTCCTGACAGTTAGAACAATTAATCAGTGGAACAACTTGCCTCCAGAAGTTGTGAATGCTCCAACACTGGAAGTTTTTAAGAAGAGATTGGACAACCATTCATCTGAAATGGTGTAGGGTTTCTGCCTGAGCAGGGGGTTGGACTAGAAGACCTCCAAGGTCCCTTCCAACTCTGTTATTCTGTTATTCTGAATAGTCATCTGAGGGTCAGTTTCAAAGGAAAAATCAAGAAAGTCCAGTTGCCTTTTGGAAAAGCACTTTTGCAACAAACACTCATGGGCAATATTCTTGTTCTGATCTAACACTGTAATAAACTGATTGCTAATTATGATTGAACATGGAGGAAAAATTGTGGCTTTTGTTAAACGTACCAACCAGGCTTTTCGGGTTTTTATCAAATATTGTTTACAGTATTTTATACAAAAATATGTAACAAAAGGTAATAGGTCTTTTGCCTCCTCACCTCCATAATTTGAGCCTGAATTAAGGGCAAATACAGTTAATAATAAAGCTTTGGAATATGTCCTTGTTAATTTCTGTAATTTAGCTGACATGCATGAAATCTCATATGCGGTATCATGAAATTTGATGAGATATAGTGATTGCAAATCATGGCTTTTCCACAATCTACAAATTAATCCGAACAGTGCCTTGTGAATTTCATTTTTGAAACTTACTTATCAATATATTTTTCATCTCTTTTGGTGTTCAGGCATTTCTTTTTTTCATTTATATGAATATTCCTTTAGGTGTGCCATATGAAGTTTAATGAACTGAGCACCAAAAGCTGCAATAATCCTAATGAAAAATTCTCTCTGATTAGGAATAAATTCTGTTCTGGAGTTCACTGAAATCCTTTCCTTTGTAAATGCTGTGCGGTTCCTTTTTGTTGGTGTAATTACAATAATTGATAGGGAGAAAGAGAGAGAGAGAAAAAAAAGAAAAATCTTTAATTCTAAACTTAACAGTAAGTGGCCAAGAACCACTTACTGGCAATTTTACAATAAGGCAATAGAAATGACATTTCTTTGACTTGCATAATAACAATAAAAGTTGAATAATAATAATAGTGTATCATGAGGCTTTTCAAATAAGAGTGGGTGATGGTGAATGGCTGCTAAATTGAGAGAGAACATTTTCCTGACAGGTGTAGAATTGTAAATTGTTTCAGAACTTTCCAGTAGGTGAATACGGCCTTTGGTCTCAAATGATTTTTGCTGAAATAACACAGGCCTGTGAAATTAAGTTGTTTTCTTTTGTTTACAGACATTAGATTGGGCCATTTCAAGGTTGCTTCCACAATCATGACAGTATAATGTTGTCACTTCTTGACACAATTCATTTTGTTTTGAAGTCAGAACAAGGCACTTTCTTCTAACCTTGAAAGATGTATCAGATAATTTTTTTTCAAGCGTTTGATGAAGCGTTTCAGATGAAAACGTTTAAACGTGAAGCATTTTGTACAGCCTAATGTTGATGCAAAAATGTAAATGAAGAACATATTCAGGCCGTGTTAAACTTCCCTGTCTTTACTTTTATTTTAACATTATATTAATATTTTGTGATGACTTTAGTCCAATAAAGAGTCCTATGTTCATCTACATCTGTTGGTATTTCTTACATTTACTATTGTATTCCAAATATTATTCTTTATCAATGAACCTCTGCAGTTCCATTGTTTTGTTACATCAAAAGCTAAACTGTTAGTTTTAGTAACTCCCTTTTGCACTTCTCATCCACAACCAGGTCACCTTAGACCCAATTTATAGGAACATGGTTATGTGAGAAAATGTGCAAAATATCTCGGATATGCTCTATAGAGCATTCCTGAGTTTCTGAATCAATGGTCTGTATATGTGTAAGTTGATACATATTTATGAGTATGATGCCAACGATTTCAATTGTATCTAACAAGAGTAGCACTTTCAAACTTGAAATTGAAAAAAAAAAGTTAAGATCTCCTATTTGTTTACATAGATGAGAAACAAAAGTATTTTGGAGGAGCAGGTTCTTTCTTTCACAGCTTGAGGCATTGCTTAAAGTACAGAAAATAAGCAAATACCAACCAATTTACCTTTCTACCCGGAAGTTAATCTGGTATCTGACTGAGGCAGTAGAATACATTTCCTTCATCGAATGTGGCAGTCCTAAAGGCAGTAATATATTGGATACTGATTTTTTTTTAAAAAAATGATCTAACAGAAGATGGGTGATTTTTTTTTTGCATAGATATATGTGACAATTGTGGGAGAGCAAGGGCACAAGACAAATATGATCCCGGTTTGTGAAACATATGATATGGCCAGTGTTGTATCATACAAATAGGTTGAGCTAGTTGTCAGCGTTCCAATAAACACCCCCAACGAAATAAGACTCCAAGGCTAGAAGTTCCTCAAAGTTCCAATTTATTAGAGGTGCCATGTTGGCAACATCTGGGAAAACCTGAATGTGAAAGCTTCCAGGTTTTCTCCACCCAAACGAAAGTTCAAGTCCCTGCCCAGCACCCACATGTCCATCACACGATCCAATCAGGCACCATCCAAAACTGAAAATTCCTCCCCGTCACTTCCTGGCAGCTGCCGGGCACAGCGGCCTTGACTTTTTGGAAAAAATGTTATTTAGACTACTACATATCACCTACTCCATATAATCCCCCCTCCCATTTTCCCACAGTAGAAAATGTGGCAGGCCTAAATACAAAAAGGTAAAAAGATAAAAGATGGATTCCAGGCATGACACTAGTATCATTTCACCTTTTTTTTTTTTGTTTGTTTGTTTGGAGAGAATTTCAGAGAAGTTCTTTGTTTCTAAAGTTTGTCCAAAGAGTTTTATGTCGAAGTTTCAATAGCTCCAACAAAAAAGAGGTTCAGAATTTTGGTGACTTCTTTTAGACCCAGAATTACAGAATACTCAGGCATATTTTACCACTAATGGCTCCTAAAAATGTGAACATGTTCTATGATCATAATATCATATGCAAGCTTATTTTACATCCTTGAAAAGTCAGTTTATTGTATCGGATATTCAACGTGATTATTGTTTATGATGAAGCTTTATGGTTTGTTATTTTTATAATGTGATGGTGATCGTAGAACGGTGTTTACACCAATGGAATAAAAAACAGAGATCTTTATGAATTCAGAAAGCCTGAAAGGGACAGTCTGATTTAAGTTCCTTTCATAAGCCTTTAAGTTCCTTTCATAAGCCATTATTTTTCCATTATTTCAGAAGGCAACCAATACAAGGGGCAACCAATGGTAGAAGAAGAGAGTTACAAAACACAACATTATGGTAAGAAAACAGAGATGTACTGTACAATAGATAGCAGAGGTGGGTTTCAGCAGGTTCTGACCAGTTCTGGAGAACCGGCAGCGGAAATTTTGAGTAGTTCGGAGAACAGGTAGTGGAAATTTTGAGTAGTTCGGAGAACTGGTAAATACCACCTCTGACTGGCCCCGCCCCCATCTATTTTCTGCCTCCTGAGTCCCAGCTGATCGGGAGGAAATGGAGATTTTACAGTAACCTTCCCCTGCCACGCCCACCAAGCCACACCACGCCAAGCCACGCCCACCAAGCCAAGCCAAGCCCACCAAGCCATGCCCACAGAACCAGTAGTAAAAAAATTTGAATCCCACCACTGATAGGTAGGGAATACTGAACATCTAACAGACAGAGTATAACAATTTGCTGAGATGGTTGTTTACTGAAATGTGTTATGTATATATAAAAACCCTGAAATGTTATAAACCTATTGCTAGTTATCATTCTTCGTTTTAGACATATTTTCACAAGAGTTGATTACATGCCACTGAAGAAATCCATTCATATTTAACGGTATGTTTTCAAAAAGGTGTAAGCCAAATTTTACTGAGATTGCCTTTGGACAAGAGCTTTAGCACCATGCTTGTGGATTTATTGCACCCTATCATTTTCCTTAACAACAGAGAGTCTGAGATACAAAAATAGTGGGCATCATCTTGTGGAAAAATAGAGTGATATTCATTTGTTGGTGATGCTTGTTAGCACCATAGATTTCTTTCAGTGTGTATTTTATTTATTTATCTATTTATCTAATTTATATAGCTGCCCATCTCGCAAACAAACAAGTAATTCTGGGCAGAGTACAACAAACAAAAGCAATAAATATCTAAACCCATTAATAATTTAATAACTTAACAGTTAATGGAGCCATCTCACTAAGTTACCCGTTCCTGGGATCCTCACACCTGCTGGCACAACCAGATCTTGAGAGACATTTGGAAGCTCAGAAAAGATGAATCCATCCTCAAGGGGGAAGATTCCACAACAGGAATCTGCTTGGAGTCTGCCAAGATCTACTGCTTAGGGTCTACCATATGTAACTCCCTACATGATGAAACATGTAACATGCCCACTCTGGGTGGAATGAGAAGATGACATTGAGGAGAAGCAGTCTCTCAAATAACCCAACCCCAGGCCATGTGGGGCAGAGGTTGGTTCCTCCCGGTTCGGACTGGTTCGCCTGAACCGGTAGTGACCCACTGGTGATGTCACAGTGACATCACAGAGCCGGTTCGGTCGATGCCGGTCCGTGGGCGCCGCCATCTTTTTTTTGGATTTTTTTTTTAAAAAAATTGTTTCTGAATTTTTTTTTATTTTTATTTTTTCTTCTGTGCATGCGCAGAAGCCAAGTTTCCGGCATTGTGCATGCGTCGCCATCTTGTTTTTGGCTTTTTTTTTTGCTTTTTTTTATTTTTTGGCACTGCGTGGCCACGCGGCGCAGGAGGAAGCAAACTGGCAGCGAGGTAAGTTAGAACCCACCCCTGGAATGACACATAGTGATTCTTCCAAGCTGAGTTTTTTTTGTTTCACACCTATAGACAAAATTTGACTGAGCACTCTACACTTTTATGTGCCCTATTAGGGAGGGGCTGTCTTCACTCTCTTTCTCTCACACATAATATTTGGACTGAGTTGCTTCTTATTCATTGGAATGCATCTCCTCCTCCCGAGACTTCATCTCGTTACTACATTCCATGACACCAGCAGAAAAAGTTGAAAATGAAGCATAAGGATGGAAATGCAGTAGGCACAGTCCTTATTAGGGAGCTCAAGATTACTGTCCAGCCAACACTGGACCCACAGAGGTGACCAATGCCAGGTCCACAACAGAGGGAACTAATATCAAATTCAAAAAGTAGTGAGCATAAGTCCATTCTTGTGGGACCGCCCTCCAGCCACCTGCAGACAGATATTTCATTAGCCAAGTGGTCTGATGAAGGCCAGTCACAGTCCAACCCTCCTATCTTTGTTATCACTGTTGGAAATGACTTCAGCCAACAAAACTTGGATTATTGAAAACAAAGAGATTTTATTAAAAGGAAATAATAATAGCAGTTTGCAAAGTGCAGTGGGTCTTTCAGCCTGACCTCAAATTGAAGTTTGAGCCAAAAGCCACACCTTGAAATTTCAAAAGCATTACATTTTATAGTTTTCTAACCCAACGCCCCCCCATGTCCCTCCTACATCAGATCTAGTGACCGATCACAACTAATCCCGAGGCGCCTTTAGAGACAACATCATCTCTTTCTTTAATTACATGTTCATCAACACCTCCCCATAACTACCCTTAAAGATTTTGCCAGCATAGCTTTTTCTTATCTCTATCTCCTTGGCATTAAGGAATGTCCCCTCAGCAGGGCCTCTTTCTAACAGTACTCAAACAAAAGAATATCAGTTTCTA
>QLTV01002690.1:392311-404811 GCA_003457575.1 Thermophis baileyi
AAGAAAGAAAGAAAGAAAGAAAGAAAGAAAGAAAGAAAGAAAGAAAGAAAGAAAGAAAGAAAGAAAGAAAGAAAGAAAGAAAGAAGAAAGAAAGAAAGAGAACTTATGACCAAATTGAGCTCAAAATTTTGGTTGTTAAGCAAGAGCGTTGGTAAATGAGTTCCGCCAGTGACGTCAAGTTGGTCACGCCTACCCAGTCACATGACCACCCAGTCACATGATCACCAAGCCACCCCCCGGTCCAGTCACATGACTGCCAAGCCACTCCCACCCGGTCACATGACCATCAAGCCGCTCCCACCCGGTCACATGACTGTCAAGCCACTCCCACCCGGTCACATGACTGTCAAGCCACTCCCACCCGGTCACATGACCGTCAAGCCACTCCCACAAAATTAAGGCACACCCACAAAATCAAACCACGATCACAAAATTAAGCCACGCCCACAGAGTGGTAGTAAAAAAATTTGGAACCCACCCCTGTACGTAAGGGTATAAGTTGTTCAACAATGGAACAGATTGCCTTAGGAGGTGGTAGAGTCTCCTTTCCTGGGGGTATTTAAAAAGAGGCTCTAGTAGTGAATTCCTGCACTGGTTGGAACAGAAGATTCTTAACATTGTTTCCAACTCTTTCATTCTATGAAGCTATGTTTAAATGAATGTGGTGAGGTTCTCAAAGCAGTTGTCCTGAACATGGTTCTATTTGTCCTGGGAGGTTTGACTCTACAGTGAAGAGTAATTACTTCTGGCTTCTCCAGCTTTCTTGTTCATCTTTGACATATTTTTTTTCTGAAAGTCCTTTGGAAACTTTTAACATATTTTTCTTAATTGAACCTTTACATATCATATAGTTAAACTGAAATTCATTACCATCATATGTAATAGATTTAAGAGGGAAATGAACAGATTCATTTCCCTCTTAAAATCTATCACATATGATGGTAATGAATTTCAGTTTAACTATGTGATATGTAACGTCTGTAGAGATCCTCAGTCATCCAGGTCATGGCTGTCCCAAAGGTGCTTTTTCAGGAAGCAACTGGACTTTCCTGTTTTTTCTTTTCAAGACGTTTTGCTTCTCATCCAAGAAACTTCTTCAGCTCTGACAGGATAGTGGGGAATGGAAGGATTTATATTCCTTGCAGACAGCTGGTAATCTGCATCCTTTTAGAGGATTGTTGAAGCACTTGGAGGTTTATCTGTGTCCTCAGGGTCACCTAATTCCTGTAGTCTGTAATTTTTCCTCTGGAAATCCATTCCTACTGCCACACCATTCAAAGGGTGTTCATCCCAAATTGTATAGCTAAAAGTCTGTAGAGATTCTCAGTCATCCAAGTCATGGTTGTCCCAAAGGTGCTTTTTCAGGAGGCAACTGGACTTTCTTGTTTTTTCTTTTGAAGACGTTTCGCTTCTCATCCAAGAAGCTTCCATTCCCCACTATCCTGTCAGAGCTGAAGAAACTTCTTGGATGAGAAGTGAAATGTCTTCAAAAGAAAAAACAAGACAGTCCAGTAGCCTCCTGAAAAAGCACCTTTTTTTAGTTGAACTGAATTAGTTCAACTAGTAAACTACTACATGGATTGCAAACAATATAAAACAGGGCTAACATTTGGTTGCAAGGTTCTTGAATGCAGCTGTTTGACCACTGGTTGATAAAGAATTCTGGACTATATGGGCCATTGCTCTGATTCAGCAAGTCAATTCTGATAGTCTTATGGGTTTATGAAAGGCAATGAAAGACTGAGTATATAATGTCCATAGTATAAATTATTGCTTCTCCTTCATTATCTTCAGGTTTGATGATCCCAGACCACCTTCCCCAAATCACTTCTTACACAATTGAAACCGGAACATCCAATGCTACCAGGATACTTGATCGTTATAATATAGTGACCAATGTTCCCTCTGACATTGAAAATCGCTGCACGGCAGTTGGAAACTGCTGCGCAGCGATTCCCTGTCACATGCGCGGCCGTGCAGCCGCGCAGCTTAGAGGAAACATTGATAGTGACTTCTCTCTCACCACACTTTTAAGAAAAGCAGGCTTTAGTGTACCAGAGAAGATTGGCATTAATTTGCACCTACTTTGATTTGGACCCAAATTTGGATAGGTGTTCCAGTTCAGCATTTAATATGCACAGTGGACATTCCTGAATTAATAATTTGGACCTCCAAGTTACAAAGTTTGCTGCTATCACAATCAACAACTGTGACTTTAAAAAAAAAAACAAAACAAAACCCTCTTCCTAATAATATCTAAATCTGGAATTTGGAGAAATGTAATGCTTTCTGGGATACCTTTTTTAAAGGAAAATATAAACATTCAATCTTAGATAAAATGGAACAGGAACAATGATATTTTTCAAACTTATATCAGATGAAGAGCTGTTTGCTTTCTAAATACTCAGAGGTGTTTTTTTTTCTAACACAAAGGAACTAATTTTGTGAACCACCAGTTTTAAGTGTACAGTTATAGACAAAATGTTATGCTTTATTTCCAAGGCCAGTTTATTCAGTCTATCCTGATCCACGTTGATTTTTTTTAAAGTAGTTCTCCCTGTTTGATGCTTATCTCCACAAATCAGTGTTATTTTAGTATGAACACCCACACTCATATCTGTAAAGAATTGTATAAAAGAACACTTTCAGTTATTGCCATGGCCAAAAAATAGGAAATTTAAATTGATAACAAAAGCACAAGAGAGTGGAATAAAATAGTGCACACTTTTGTCCCAGAGAATAGTCTGGTAACAGCAATTATTGTAGCTTTTGCCACTGGCAGTGTGTGAATTATGAAATACTCATGCATCTGAGTTTTTTAGTTTTGTGTCCGTATTTATCAGCTCTGTTGGCCATCATGTCTACTGCTTTTTAACTTACAATTTAAATACAATTAGTCTTTTGTGGCTTTTCCTTAGAATGAATATATTAATATGTGTAGAGCAGGGGTGGGTTCTAACTTACCTTGCTGCCGGTTCGCTTCCTCCTGCGCCGCATGGGTGCGCCTCGTGGGTGCGCACATGCACAGTGCAAAAAAATCGCCTCCCAAAAAGAGCTGAAAGCAAAATGGCGACACATGCGCAGTGCCGGAAACTCGGCTTCTGCGCATGCGCAGAAGAAAAAAAAACCGGAAAAAATTCCCAAAATTATTTTTTTTCAAAAAAAAAATAATTAAAAAAAAAGATGGCGGCGTCCACGGACCGGCACTGACCGAACCGGATCCGTGACATCACCGTGACATCACCAGCGGGTCGCTACTGGTTCGGGCAAACCGGTCCGAACCGGGAGGAACCCATCTCTGGTGTAGAGATACAGGATTTACTCATAGAGAAACACAGAAATATCCCTGTACAAAATCAAATCATTGATACCTATATTCACTACAGTTATGTTGGGCAATTGATCTCCAAAGTTCAAATAGAAATCTTCCTCAGCTTCCCTAGACATACCATGGAAACTAGACCACTTCTGGTAGAAACCAGACTTCTACTACTGATCTTCTTCTGTATAATAATCCCTTTATTATATAGTTCCTATTACCTCTCTAGTTATTCCACGTGTCAATTTTGCTTGTCTGGGCCCCAGATTATTATACTCTATAAATTCTATTAGACTAAAGTTATTGAATAAAGTCAACAAATTTCCCTTCTAGGGAAACGCAGAATTGCGAGAAGATAGAAATGGCATCGTTGAAACTTGGCTGTCAAGCATAATGGAGGCAATCCCACAGCCCACATTTTGGAGCCTCTCAGACCTCAGTAGGACACATAAATGAAAAATGACTTTCAACTGTGCAATTTTTCATGATTTATATTCAAATAAGAAGCAAAATGGGTCACTTAATCGTCTGCGAGACTAAATATGCTAATTGTGTTTTTTCAGTCCCTCATAACTCTATCCCACTCCGAAACTTCTAACTTTAATGGTATAATTTAAGAGATTTTTTTAAAAAAGTATAATTCTGCTCAAAACCTAACCAAAACAAAACAAAAACAAAAAATAACTCAATAAAGACATTATCTTAAAATATCATTTCCCCCTTCACCTTCTCATAGCTTTCTCAACATAATCCAAATAAATTGTAATTAAAAAGAAGTCAACAAAGGAATGAAATCCCCTCTTGAAATTCTCTCTCTCTCAAATTTTCGTAAATTGAAGGTGACAAAACAGTCACCTTCAATTTAGGCCCTGACTTTAAGCATTTACTGGGATTAAAATTAATTCAAGTAACTACAGTTTATTTTGACGGAATGTATACACATCAAACTTCTAGGATCAAAATCAATTAGGATTTTGATTATTAAGTACAGGAATCTGATTTAATATTAACCATAATTGTAAAAAATGATTTTCCTCCATAGATTTATTGCATACTTGTAATTCTGAAGATGCTTTCTGAAATATTGATGTTATCATTGTTGCTCTTGTGATTATAGTGATGAAGCATCATTTTAAAAATTAAAAATCTCCCTCTCTATCTATATTCAATACTTGTTTTGGTGAATAATATTATTCCAAGTTGCATATAAATGTTGAATCATAAAAATAGTATGGAAGAAATTCATAATTAGCAATCTCCATGGACACATTTTATTCTACCATGTAATAATTATGCATATACGCACATTCTGGTTAAAACACATTATTGTTATTATTCCTGTGGTTTTTTTTAAACCATTATTATATAATATGAGAAGCAACATATTGTACAGGTAGTCCCTGATTTACAACCATTTGTTCAGAAACTGTTCAAAGTTACAACGGCCTTTTAAAAAGTGACTTATTGCCGGTCCTTGCATTTACAACCATTGTAGCATTTCCACAGTCATGTGATCTGATCAAAATTTTGTTGCTTAGTAATCACCATGTACGTATTTATGATGGTAACAGGGTCATGTGATCACTATTTGCAAGCTTCCCAGCTGGCTTATGACAAGTTAATGGAGGAAGCCAGACTCACTTAGCAACCAGATGATTCATTTAACAGCCGCAATGATTTACTTCACAAACATGGAAAAAACATGTCATAAAATTGGACACTACTCACAACCTCCTTGCTTAGCAATGGAAATTCTGTTCCAAGTTGTGGTTGTAAGTTGAGGGCTAACTCTTTAGGACAGTGGTTCTCAACCTTTTATTCACTACGGATCCCCTTTAAATACCTTTTGTGGCCACAGACCACAAACTCAAGATTTAAATCATAACTTTTCTTCAAGTCTTCACGGACCCCCTGCAATGACATCACGCCCCCCCTCCCTCTGGATCTGCAGACCACAGGTTGAGAACCACTGCTTTAGGATGTTTTAAAACAGAACAAACTAAATAAACAGTTCTTCGTGTGCATTTATATATGTGAAGGGTTGAGATGATCAGCCTGTTTGAATTCCTGCTGACTTACACCAGTCAGATTGGAAGAATAGTGATTAGATCATTCCACAGAGAGACCTTGGGAGGGGGGATATTTCCAGCTCCCAAGCAGATAGAAAAGGATGAACTATAGGAGGAACCGAGTCCCTCGGGAGTTGGGCGGCATAGAAATTTAAATAATTAATTAAATTAAATATGATCTTCTGCCTACTATAGTTGATGAACCTGTCAATGAGATCTTTCAAGGAAGGAAGGAAGGAAGATCTTGCTTTGAGTCAATGAATCTTAAATCATCTTTGGCACATCCTGTAGATCTTTGGGCTCACTCCTGATGATACACAATATCTAATAGTTTATGGAATAAACTTAGAATATCTAAGTTTCTATAGTTGTGTTGGGGAGAAAAGATAGATGACTTTAAAAATGTAATTTGGCTTTCATAATCCAAATAGTTTCCAACTTTATGTTTTTTTCAGGGTAGGCCAAAAAGGTTAGAACTTCTACTAACATAGGATTTGTTGCAGCAGCTTCCAAAGAATTGTAGATTGAAGACATGGAAGAGTTTCATGTTAATATTAATTCCACGGCTAATAAAATCAGCACAGCGTTCATTTTGTTCTGAGGGCAAACATTTAGATTCCCAAATACTGTATTTTCGACCAAAGCTTCTTTGATTTTCATTAACCAAAGGCTATGAAATTTGCCCTATGGCAAGACCCATTTTATGTTATCACCCTCTTTTCTTCAATATATTAATCTCGTAACAAGAGACACAGTGTGCTAACAGTTGCAGGAAGCAGGATCTGCTAAGGTTTAGGATAATCAGTTCCAGTGACCATCAGTCTGTATCAGACTGGATCATTCTTTAAGGATCCTTAACATATTTCAACATCTCTCTAAAGGAGGTAACTTTAGAAAAATAGATCTATACAGTGGTGCATTGTCATTAATAACCAAAGCTTTTTTTAAATAACACCTTCTGACATGGATATTCAAAATCCCTTCATTAAGCACAAAGGAACAATTTGTTCTCTGGTCTAATGAAAATCTAATCTGTTATCAATTAATTCTGGTTTTTGAAGGAGCATTTTTAAATAACTTTTCATTAACTGGAATGCCTTTTCTCCCTTAGGTTAAAAATGTATTTGTCCTATTCTGACACATAGTATTTCTTGTTTCTTAGAAGATAACAATAATCTTTTGTGTGGCAGCCTTAAGATAATTAATGGTGCCTGTCAGTCAGAAAAAGAAAGAAGACAAAATGAGCACTGTAAAATAAAATTCTACAGTCATTTATTTCTTGAGTTAATATTAATTGAAATTGCACACTCCTCTCCTTAAACACAAGGGATCCTTTCTTGAAAACTCTCTTGACAGGTGAAGTTAAAATCTTACTGGAATAATATTAGGGCAAATAAATCAAACTCAGTTTGTTAAAATACTACAACTATTTTTTTAACCTCCAATAAGGTAAAACTCAATATCAAAACAAAGAAACAGCATTAAAGAAAAATATCCTAATGGTCCCACTCAATTATTGTTCAAAAGGGCCTTAAAAATCTGGCTCTTTGCCCAGGGCTTTTGGTGAGGGAGATTTTTTGCTTTGTTCTTCGTCCAGTCTATTAGTCTTGTCATATATTTTTTTTACTGGTTATTATTTCATTTTCCTACTTTTAGTTGTTATGAGCAAGCCAGAATCATTGGGAGTTGGGTAGCATACAAAATTGATAATTAAAAGATGAACAATAAAGGAATAATAATAATAAAAGAAACATTCTATATACATTTATTCCCCTGGTAATGCAGATTAAGATAACAATGATAATGATGGTGAATGGAGAGGGAAAAGCTTCATTATTTGGGGAAAAGTAACTTCTCTAAAGGGCCTACAGTAATGACAAAGGATAACATGGGAAGAGGTGTGCAAATGAAAGGCACAAGGACCAGTTTAAAGATTTTCATTCAGTGTCAGATCACAATTCTTCAGATGAATGTTTCTCCAGCTTCAATTTTTATACTAGCTGTGTTCTCAGCTCACACACATATCTACAAGATGCCTTATCTCACAAGCCTGAACTTGATATTTCCTGTGCTTTCCCCCTACAATAATCTTGATATCTGACAGGTTTGTCCTATCCTACATCTCACTTCCAGAAGGGGCACTTCAGATGAGCTAAGGACATGGAATCAGGCAGTAGATCTGTTGGATAGTATTCACTTACACCACGGATGTCAAACTCGCTGAGTCACGTTGCCGTCACATGATGTTTCACAACATTTTCCCCATTTGCGGAGCTGGGGTGGGCGTGGCTTGCACGTGATGCATCTGGCCCACAGGCCACTAGTTTGACACCCCTGACTTACACCAACACAAAACATGTCAGGGCTCAAGTAAATGACCTCTAGCACCACAGATAGATTCTTCTTTATTTTCTGTAATTGAAGGACCTTTGTTTCACAATGTTCATTTATATGTTCCTATCAAGGAAGATGTATCACTACTTTGCCATAACAATAAAACTTCAGGACATGGGGAGAAAAACAATAGGACACATTTCTTCTTCTTCTTTTGGAATAGGAGATTAGACATGAATTAGACATCTTGGATCATGGCTCTCAATTTACATCCAGGTTCTGGAAAGCCCTCTTTCGCTTGCTAAATAGTCATACTCATTTGTCATTGTTTCATCATTCACAACTGAATATATAATCAGAGAAGATTAATGTGCTGCTGGAGCAATTTTTGCATTTTTACTTTTCCCACCAACAGGACAATTGGCCTGATTTGTTGTTATTTGCAGAATTTGCATATAATAACTCTCTGCATTTTTTAGTCGGCATGTCTTCTTTTCAAGCAGTTTATGTCTATAATCTTGGCTGTTGAAAAGTCCTGCCTCTATGGTTCCATGAACCTCTGATTTTGTATAATTTTGGAAAGAGACAAGTGGTACAGAGCTATTTAAATGAACAGCTAGATTTAGCCAAGGTTACATAGAAATGTACAGTACAGCACACAAGTGAAGAAAGTTTGTTGTGGGCATTTGTTGTAGTTTTCCACTGAATTTTTTCCTTCTTTCCATTCATCCAAGAAACCAGACTTGAAGTTTATCAGCTCTTTCACTGTCATAGACCAGTTCAACCTGTGACCATCTGTTTGCAACCATCCACCTCAATGAAAGTACGGACAGTGTTTTGCCATTCTCTTCTTGTTAAGGAGCAGGGGTGGGTTCTAACTTACCTTGCCGCTAGTTCGCTTCCTCCCGTGCTACGTGGGCGCACTGCATGGACGTGCACGCTTTGCATGCGTGCGCATGCACAGTGCAGAAAATTCCCCCAAAATTAAAAAAAAAAAAAATCCGAAAACAAGATGGCGGTGCATGTGCAGTGCCGTCAACTCAGCTTCTGCGCAAGTGCAGAAGAAAAAAAAAATCAAAAAAAATTCCCCCCCAAAAAAATTCAAAAAATAATAATAATCCAAAAAAAAAAAGATGGCGCCGTCCATGGACCGGCACCGACCAAACTGGCTCCGTGACGTCACCAGCATTTTGCTACCAGTTCGGGCGAACCAGTCTGAACTGGGAGGAACCCACCTCTGTTAAGGAGGGCCTTCTCTATCCCTTACATTCAGCACTTTCCCCTCACTCACAGGTTCTCATAGCCAGGGAATATAAGGTGAAATGTAATATTTTGGATTCTAGGCACAGCAGGGGGAGACTTCACATTAGATTCACCTGAAGAGTTACTCTGACCCATAGAGAACCTGGAAAGTGGCAGAGGACATAACTCTTTCATATAAGTTTCATATAATTTTTATTAAGAATCTTAAAAAGGAGATAAAAGCTAGCAAGAACTAATATAAAGAAAACAAAGAATGGAATGGACCAGAACAGGACAGAACAGAACACACTCTTTATTAAGTCATCTGACCATATCAAATACTTAAAACTGGTACAAAAATACAACTAGATACAAAGAAAACAATGAAAGCAATAGGCAAAATATTGTCTTTTCTCTAATCAAGAAAGTCAATTTAGCGATATCTGCAAGTTCCATCATCTTCACCAGCTGTTCCTCCATGTGGAAAATGACAAATCTTTTTACTTCTGTGCACATAATAACATTGTTGCAGTTATCACATATTAAAATAAAGTCCCATGATTATTTTTTCTAGCTGTTTGTCCATCAATCCCCACAGAAAAGTCTCTGGTTTCAAATGTGTATTAATCTTAAAGATCCTCTGAATAGTGTATGTATTTGTATTCAGTGGCTCTTGCTGGACAGTTGGGGATTGTGCACATATTTCAGTTTCATTTAAATTTTCCATCTCAGACTTGTGCATTGAGCTTGGCAAGCTGCCTGGCCCATCTTCACATTCAGGACACGGGTGACTTTGATGGGGGAGTTTGTCTTGTGACAGAATGAGGGTTTGACTCAGAAATGGGAGGGGAATATCAAACCATTACTGAAAAATGTCCAATTCAGGTTTGTGCTATTGAGCGTGAGAAAGAAACTAAAAAAAAATTCACCTTCATTAGGTTAGATATAAGTTGACAAAGGGCTTTTTAAAATTTCTGTTATAATATCCTTATCCCATTAAAGTATTTTTCAAAGCTTCTGACAACTTCTGTTTTCTGATTTTGCCTTCCTCAAAGGGCAGATGAAAAGTGACAGGATTTTTTTTTCAAATAGCATTTTTTTTCAAATAGCATTCAAACAGCATCACAACTCAGTGTACGTCTAATTCTATAAGTTTCAGGACTAATATTTATTCTTGAAAATACCTTATTTCTGTCATTGTTCATCCCAGGTAAAAATTAAATAGATCACTTCAAACTCATTGTATATCGGAATGGTGGTAACATTCTGCTTAAAATATTGGTGCTGCAGACAAATGTGCTGACAATATTAGATCATGAGGAACTTTGGCTACTTACAGCTATGATTCAGCAGCTGTTGTACAATCATGATAAATCGGTAAAACACTATCTACTATTTCACCCCATATATCTTCTTGATTGCATTGGCTTGGCTACCAGCTTCAATGTCTTGGTTCAAATATATAAGACTCTGCCTTGCTGGTGAACAGATAACTGTAATGAAGATAAATCATGGCTCTTTCTAGCAAATGCCTTTTCGTTGACATTTACTGATCTTGCATCCAAAACTTTGCATTCAAAACCTACCTGCACCCAAAGCCTACTTCTTTTCCTTCTTCAGAAAAAAAGTAGAAAAATATTTAATGTGGAAACTATACTGTAGCTACTGTGGATATAGACCATTTCGAAAAGATACAATGTAAAATGTGGAGGTGTGGATATAGTGCCTGTTTTCTCAGGTTACTGAAATCAACAGTTTCTTTTCCTGGATCACATGGCAGCTGGAAAGAGCAGTCACGTATTCACAGAAAAAAGATGCAGCTGCTTTAATAAGTTACAGGCTGGTGCTATTTCAAATATTGCATGTTTAATGTTAGCCTCTCAAGTAGACCAGGCAGGAAACACAACAAAATAAGCTAATCTACTTTATAATAAGGCGATGTTAACAGAATCTTGCAAGTCTAAAAGTACAAATCTCCCACAGTCTGTTTTTGCCATCTGATTAATTAGAGCAGATTCTTTTCTAAGCCTCTTTCTCTGTCTATTACTCAGTTGCAGCTCCTCCCCCTTTTATCTGATCTTTCCCTAGGCAGCATCTCTTTCCCCAATCTTCCAAGGTAATTCTCACATAGATACACCCAGCTACTATTTGAAATCACATTCCAAACACTGCACTAGTGAGCATATTAATGACACACAAAATCACATTTGAATTTGAGGAAGAATGGTATATATCAAAGAATCACAAGGAGGTGCAGTAGTTCAGTGGCTTAATGATGCTGGAGATGGTTTTTGCTCCAGTGGTTTGAGTCCTGAAACTGTGTAGCAGGGTGAACTCCAGTCATTCAACTGAGCTTCTGTCCTTCTAGCAGTTTGAAAGCATGTTCTATGAGAGTAGATAAATAGATACGACTTCAACGGGGAGTTGAGATGGTGATGATTCCACTTCAACGGGGAGTTGTGATGGTGCAATTTATTGACATATGTCAAGGTGTTCTGCCTAAAAGGACACCCAAGGGGACTATTTAGCTTATATACTGTGCAGTAAACATCTATTATTGTTCCAAATTAGTAATTAATAAAATCCATACATTCCTAAACCATCTTTTGATCTATAAAAGAGTAATGTTTTTTTTCTTTATTCTTAAACAATCATGCAAAACGATATTGAAGTTTGTTCTTCCTGTCTGTACAATAACAATGTGGTTTGACAATCTTGAACTTGTAACCTTGGTGATTGTTAAGTTTGTACAAAAAGTTGCATAGTAACAGTTACACACGGATTCTTAGTTTTAAGTTATGCGATTTAGACTGTAGTTATATTAGATAATGCATTCCATTCAGCATTCATGTTCCATATTAGAACAAGATGGCTTTCCCTTACAAAGTAGATTCTGCTGAAACACAACACTTCTACAAAGATATACAATTACCATGATAGAATTCTAAAATTAGGAGTCTGATGATGGAAGAGGCAGTTGCTGGATTATTTCTCAGTATTATTACTTGTATTAATTATAGTAGCAGATAGCTTGAATCTGGACATAATTTCAAATTCTTTATTTTTAAAAGCTATAAGCAAATTTGAATCAACACAAAGATGCCAGATTCAAACTGTAATGATACAAAAATGATTAAATATGCAGTGTCTCAATGTGAACCATAGCCTTTTATTACTAGTGTTTTTATGTCAAATATAAGTATTTAGGTCATCTGGTTTGCATCATGACATATGTTTTGTCACTTGTCAATTCCCTAACCCCATTTCTTTCCATGTCTACAGGCCAGGACATCTGAATCACTATCTTGGAGAAAATGAAAAACAGATAGCTGCTTGCTTCCTTGCTGTGTGGCACAAGTAACCAGGAACAAGAGTTGAGTTCAAAGCACTAAAAGTTTATTATATGCTAGCTATATACAGAAATCTGATCTCCTATTGGCACTAGATAAGGATCAACAGAATTCATGGGGAGGGGAGTAGACTTGGGTCTCTTGTGGCGGCACAGTGATTCCAAACTGATGACATGTTTAACCCCA
>QLTV01002690.1:407311-418942 GCA_003457575.1 Thermophis baileyi
TGCTCACTAAGAAAGGATTTTTTGAAATGACCATCAGAGCATTAGTATTTCCTATATTATTATTAACACGCTCTGATGCTAAGGAGTTCTACTCCCTCTCCCCACCTGAAAAGAAATCTGTTCCACACTCTGATGCTAAGAAGTCCTACTCCCCCTCCCCACCTCAAAATAAATCTGTTCCAAATGCAAAATACAAGAAGAGGAGTTTCACTTTCAGTTTTACTTTCACAGCAGCAAGCAGCTTTACTACAGAACAATTGAGCTAAGCCACGCTAGCCAGATGAATACCAATGGATGCTGGTAGGCAGAGACAGATTTCCCCCCCCCCTTATTTTCCACCCCAGTTCCTGTTTGAGTTTCCAAACACCCCTCAACTCTCTCACACACTAACAGGATGCTAGCCACATGAATACCGATGGATGCTGGTAGGCAGAGGCAGGCCCCCCCCAGCTTATTTTCCTACTCAGTTCAGATGCATCTGTTCCTTCTACTGTAACACCAGTTAAAGGGAAAAGAGGCAAAAAACGCAGGAAAAGATTTACAGATGCGATTAGGAAAACACAAGTAATGGAAGCTGTACACAAGTTTCGTCAAACTCAGCCCCAAGTCAGTACACAGGCTGTAAAAAAGTATACATCTAATAACCCCTATGTTAATCAGTCACAAATTACATCAATGCCTTGGACTAATAAGTATTTGTCTAGTTTTAAATATGAATCTCAGATTGATTACTCCAGGGACAAGGTTGTTGATTTCGGACCCCGGTTACCCTGTGCCTGGTGCCATGCTCTAAAGTGGCAGGATGAGAGTTCCGGTGATGTTCTGCAGTGGCGGTAAAGTCCACCTCCCTCCCCTTCAGCTCTACCCTGAACCCTTACACAGCCTTCTCACCCACCAGCATCCAATGGCAAAGCACTTTCTTTCTGCTGTCTGGAAGTACAACGGATGCTTCCAAATGACGTCTTTTGGAGCCAGAGAGGTGAAGGAGGGAAATTTTATGCCAACATTCAAAGTGCAGGGGCAGGTCTACCACAGGATAGGGAGTATCATGGCGGAGGGACATCCATTGTGGAATCTACCCAGGTGTTAATCCACAACTGGTTAGCCAACTGCATAAGTTGCTGCATGAACACAACAAGTATATTCTGGAACTTAAGGCTGCTGTTGATTCTGTTCCTAAGGGCCACAAGGACTTCCAAGTGGTGATTAACGCCGATAGGAAGCCTTCTGGAGAGCACTGAGGTAGTTTCAATGCCCCCATGACTACAGAAGTGGCTGTTCTTATTGTCGGCCAGGATTTTGAGAAGAGAGATATCGTTCTCCACAGCAGAGACAACAGGTTGTTACGAATCAGTGAGACGCGCCATGCCTATGATGCTCTCCAGTACCCTCTGATGTTCTGCCGTGGAGAAGATGTCTATTACATCAATATACCTCAGTGCGACCCAAACACCAAGGTTCCTCTCAAGAAGACCGTGTCTGCTGCTGCCTTTTACAGCTACAGGATAATGGAGCGTGATGGCGAAGAATGCTACCTACTGCGGTTCCGCAACCTTCTCAATCAATTTCTGGTTGATATGTATGCGAAAATTGAGAGTGAAAGACTCCATTGGATTCGTAGAAACCAAAAAAAACTGAGAAGTGAGGAGTATGTGCACCTGAAGAATGCCATGACAAGAACTGACAGCCACTTATCACAGCTTGGCAAGATGGTTGCGTTGATGTCTTCTTTCACTGGAGGACCCCGCTAGGAATTTTTTCTGTTTTTGGGAAACAAAAATTGGGGGGGAATTTTTTAAATTTTTTTTTTCTTCTGCGCATGCACAGAAGCCGAGTTTCCGGCACTGCGCATGCATCGCCATCTTGTTTTTGGTTTTTTGGGGGGGATTCTTTTGGATTTTTCAGCACTGCGCAAGTGCGTGCGCGGCATGGGAGGAAGCGAACCAGCAGCGAGGTAAGTTAGAACCCACCCCTGTACCTACTGCTGTTCCGCAACCTTCTCTATCAATTTCTGGTTGATATGTATACGAAAATTGAGAGTGAAAGACTCAATTGGATTCGTACAAACCAAAAAAAACTGAGAAGTGAGGAGTATGTGCACCTGAAGGATGCCATGACAAGAACTGACAGCCACTTATCACAGCTTGGCAAGATGGTTGTGTTGCCGTCTTCTTTCACTGGAGGACCCCGCTACATGCATGAGCAAATTCAAGATGTGATGACCTATGTGCGCCATTTCGGACAACTGGATCTGTTCATTACATTTACCTGCAATCCGAAATGGCCAGAAATCATACAGATCTTGAAACACAGACAAAAATCTCATGATAGACATGACATAGTAGCAAGGGTTTTTCACGTGAAAGTAAAACATATCATGGAGCTCCTCACTAAAGGTTGCATCTTTGGAAATACCAGGTGTCACGTACTCCGTGGAATGGCAGAAACGTGGACTCTCCCACGTTCATATTCTTCTCTGGCTAGAAGAGAAGATAAGATCAGAGTCCATTGACAAAGTTATAAGTGCTGAGGTACCTGATCCTGACCTAGACCTAGCCCTCCATGACATTATCAAGACGACAATGATCCACGGCCCATGTGGACCCCTCAACAGGAACTCACCCTGCATGGTGGATGGCACTTGCAGCAAGAAGTACCCCGGCCCGTTTTGAAGGAAACTCAAACCGGAGAGGATGGCTATCCTCAGTATCGCAGGCGATCCCCGGCAGATGGTGGCTTCACTGCCAACATCACTGGACTCGATCTTGACAATCGCTGGCTGGTGCCATACAACCCCGTCCTGTCTCACACCTTCTCGGCTCATATAAATGTTGAGTACTGCAATTCAGTTAAATCCATAAAATACATCTGCAAGTATATTAACAAAGGGTCTGACCAGGCAGTGTTCACCACTGAAGATGTGGACAAAGTGACGAGGTATGAGGCAGGACAATACATCAGCAGCTCTGAGGCAGCCTGGCACATTCTCTGCTTCCCCATTCACAAAAGGTTTCCTCCTGTTATGCACCTTGCCGTACATCTCGAAAATGGCCAGAGAGTTTATTTTACTGAGAACAATGTTGTTGAGAGGATGAATAACCCTCCAAAAACAACACTTCTGGCCTTTTTTGACCTCTGCAAAGTCGATGCTTTTGCAAGGACTCTTTTACATTGCGAAGTTCCAACTTACTACATATGGAAAGGCAACCAGTTCTGCAGGAGGAAACAAGGGAAGCCTGTAGCAGGTTATCCGGGGGTGAAGAAAGATCAGGTTTTGGGTAGAGTGTATACCGTCCATCCCGGTAATGCTGAGTGCTACTACCTACGCCTCCTCTTGCATGAGATCCATGGCCCAATGTCATTTACTGCCCGAAAAACTGTGACAGGGGTACTTCAACCAACATTTCAAGCAGCATGCAGTGCACTTGGCTTGCTGGAGGATGATGCTCACTGGGACCACACTCTGGAAAAAGCCTCCATCTCTGACTTTCCTAACAAACTCCATCAGCTGTTTGCCATCATATTGGTTTTCTGCCAAGTTGCAGACTCCCTAAAATTGTGGGATAAATACAGAGACAGTCTTGTGGAAGATGTTAGAAGGCTAATGGAGAGAGAGTGTGGAGATGCCCAACTGGTCCTCCAAATTGTTTACAACCAATGCCTTATCCTTCTTGAGGATATTGTCATATCCATGTCAGGTAAAACACTCCTACAGTTCGGATTTCCACCACCTTCACGAGAGCAAGGAGCCACTGTCAGCAACCATCAATACCTGAGTGAACTGTCTTATAATACCGGTCAGCTGACAGAAGCAGTTGCTGTGAATGTTCCAAAATTAAACATGATGAAATCATGCACAGTATTGCTTCTGATTCTGGGAAGTTGTTCTTTCTTGATGCTCATCAGGATATTGTCATATCCATGTCGGGTAAAACACTCCTACAGTTCAGATTTCCACCACCTTCAAGAGAGCAAGGAGCCACTGTCAGCAACCGTCAATACCTGAGTGAACTGTTTTATAATACCGTTCAGCTGACACAAGCAGTTGCTTTGAATGTTCCAAAATTAAATCAAGAACAGAGGAAAGCCTACGATGAAATCATGCACAGTATTGCTTCTGATTCTGGGCAGTTGTTCTTTCTTGATGCTCCTGGTGGCACTGGCAAAATGTTCTTGATCAATCTCTTGCTGGCCAAAATTAGAAGCAGAAGGAATATCGCCCTAGCCGTTGCTTCCTCAGGAATTGCAGATACCTTGATCAACGGAGGCAAGACGGCTCACTCTGCCTTCAAGTTACATCTCAACCTGAATCATTCTGAGTCTGCACTTTGTAATATCTCTAAGCAGAGTGACATGGCTCAGGTGCTTCGAGAAGCCAAACTTATCGTGTGGGATGAGTGCACCATGACTCACAAAGGAGGTCTTGAGGCTGTAAACAGGACGCTCCAGGACATTAGGGGCAGCAACCGTCTTATGGGTGGAGTTACGATGCTTGGTAACTTCAGACAGACTTTGCCTGTTGTGCCACGAGAGACACGTGCAGATGAAGTCAAGGCCTGTCTCAAGTCACCCATCTTATGGCCTAAAGTCAAAGTCCTGACCTTGACAGTTAACATGCGTGTCCACCTTCAACGTGATTTGAGGGCAGAAGAGTTTTCTAAATTATTACTTGATATTGGTGATGGCAAGCTTTTGGAAGAGGAGGGAAGAATAACTATTCCGAGTAACCTTTGCGATGTGAGTGATCTGATCAGCTTGACTGACAGAATATACCCCAACATTCATCAGGCTGGAGTGGATTGCGGTTCATGGCTGAGGGAAAGAGCTATTCTCACTCCAACAAATGATTCAGCCAACAGCATCAACAACTTTCTGCTGGAAAAGTTGTCCACTGAGCATATGAAATATGAATCTGTGGACTCAGTAATGGAGATCGGGGATGCTGTACATTACCCTGTGGAGTTCTTGCACACTCTCAACCCACCAGGATTACCACCTCATGTCCTCTACCTCAAGGTTGGCGCTCCCATCATGCTGTTACACAATCTAAGCCCTCCGAAACTGTGCAATGGCACCAGGCTTCAGGTGAAGACTCTGTACAAACACATAATCAAAGCCACGATTTTCACAGACGTCAATCAGGGAGAAACTGTTTTCATACCCCGAATTCCTCTGATCCCATCAAACTACCACTTTGAGTTCGAACGTCTACAATTTTCCGCTAAGGTTTGCTACGCCATCACCATCAATAAGGCACAGAGACAGACTTTGAAAGTGGCTGGTGTGCATCTCACGAGTGACTGTTTCTCCCATGGCCAGTTCTATGTGGCATGCTCCAGAGTCAGTTCACCTGACAGCCTGGTCATCCTCCAGCCAGACAGCAAAACCAGGAATGTTGTTTACAGGGAGGTCCTGAGCAATTCATCTGAGGGACGAATTGAAAGTCTATGCTATGCAACTTATTAGCCTGGCTGCATAGACAAAACAGCCACGGTTGCTGCTGGGATTAAAGGGCTTAAGCCCATCTATTTCATTGTTGTTACACTTACAATAATGTCTTCATCTGTAACAGAAACTTAGCTTACCATCTCTAATGAAATAATACAGTCCCTTTTTTAACTACTCATTAATTTTCAAGCTTTAAGTGTCAATTTATCAAGCCCCATCACATAGTTTCGTAGCGAAGCACGGGTATCCAGCTAGCATCTATATATATCTACATCTACATAAATAATCTCTATTGAGTATTCATTTTGTACTACTTGCATGCAGGTATTATGCATACAACGAGGAACAGGAATGAAATTCCAGACCACTCCCGAATGCCAGTTCTCCTCCCATCACCATATAATTTCAATTGCTATGCAATGCGGGCATACAAGATGACTGGTGGGGGAAAAAATATCTCCCCCTTCCCTTTGTACATAGAGCTATCCAATAAGTGGGCAATTCATTCAACTTTCAAGCATGTGCACTGAATATACAAGTTTTCTTTTCATAATAAACATAATAGCAATCAGTAGCTCAAGGATTTATGACAACTGAGGAGATAGTGTTCACAAACTGATTCACTTTCAAGTGCTCTTTAAAAAAATGTTTTACCACAAAGTAATAGACTGTAGGTCCACACAAATGAAAGTAAAGGGTATGTTGACAGACAAGTATGCATTCAAATAACAGCCATGGTTACAGCAGTAAATTTTTTGTTAACTTGACATTCTAGTGATCTTTAAAGCTAGTTATTCTGACATTAAATAAATTGTGACTGCTAACTATAACTTTAAAACATCATAGATCTGCAGGTACCATCAATTTAAAACTTATTAAGCTTAATTAATATTTTAACTCAACCACTATTGATTGTTTTTTAAAAGTACGTTAAAATGCTCTTTGCGAGTAACCTTAAATTATGGCAAAGATGCATTTTAAATAATTCATAGGGGTTTTTCCCCCCACAGTGAAGCACACAAAAGTAATCAACTATGTATTTCTATGAAAAGACATTGGAGAATACCAAAGTGGCAGAAATAAGATAATTGGAGGATGTCAACTAGCATACAAATCCTTTTATGCACACATATAGAATTTGTGTAAAATAAAATCTCTGTTTTATTCCCTAGATTGTCCTTTCCTTTATTATGATAGTATGCCCTTTTCAAGAGATAGTCATAATTCTTGACTATTGTTCTCTTTCTTCTTTTGAGTCAGCCTTTTTACTACTTTACAAAGCTATAGGCAGCAACATGTATTATTTTTGTCATATGCTGTCAGCCTGCAGATACTATTAAAATAATATACTGTTTTATGGAGTAGCAGTTCACTTTCTTGGGTTGTTTTGACCACATTCTTTTCTGTCATATAACCTATGAAATCTTATTGATTAGCTTTGTACAGGACTACCACATTTTACGAGAGCCAGTTTTGTGAAATGGTTAAAGTTAGAAACTGGGAGACTCTGAGTTCTATTCCCATCTTAGGCATTAAGCCAGCTGAATGGCCGTGTGCCAGTCACTGTTTCTTGGCCTTAGGAAGGAGGCAATGGCAAACTACTTCTGAAATCTTGCCAAGAAGACTTCAGGGATTCATCTAAGTCTGGGCAGTCAAAATCCCGGCCCACGGGATGCGTCATGCGCTGGCCATGCCCATGCCTGGTTTAGCGAAGGGGAAAAAAGTCCTGATACGTCACATGACGCCACCATGACGACGTGAGTTTGACACCCTTGATCTAAATAGTCACCAGGAATCAACAATGTCTTGAGGGCATGAACATGCAAACATAGTTTTAATTTATATCAAAGCAGAAGTTGCAGATGTTGACCTATTGAGGTCTTCCTCTATAGCTTTCATCTCTTCAGGCATACCTTGCAGAAAGCGTGAAAAGGATCAGCTGAAGCACCTCTAGTGCTAGATACCTGGGTTGCATCATCAATTAAATTTCCTACAACATCTTGGGATCATACTAAATTGAATGCTTAAAAAGAATGATACTTGTAATGCTGGACAAGAAAACACATGGCAGGGGAGATTCCCTTCTCTCTACCATCTCTTTTATATTATTCTCCTTATATTTTATTTCACTTTTGGAGTAGGGCAACTGGACTTAAGTCTAAAAGAGGAAATACTGAGTTACAAAAGTCTCTATCATGAAATTCCAGGTTTAGTTTGAATTAGAACATCCATGTAATTTTTTTTATGTGGAAGTGAACATTTAGATGACGTTCCTGTTGTTGAAAGGTAGAAGTTTGTATGAAAGTGAGTTGCTTCATCAACTTGAATCTTCTAAACTTTGAATTTATTGTGATGTAATGAAAATATGTTACTTTTTAAAATTCAAATTAGCAAGGGAGATTCAAATGCCATGTGAATAAAGGCTTGCATTTGCCTTGGAAATGCATTTGCACTATTACAGAGAAAGAACAAAGCAATCACTGGTTATTTTGAGTGAATTAATTGTTTAATGCTAATGGGTTTATCTGAAATAATCTCTTCCACATGGTTATTTTATTTTACAGTTATTTATAAAAATATTCCTGGATATTTTGACTCATGATCAGAAGGATTTTTATCTAATCATATTGTAATTATATTCTGCCTTTATTAAGGCTATAGAATTTTAAAACAGCACATTGAGTGTCAGGAGAAAATAGTAAAGTCATATTCTTTCAATGAAAACTTTCTCCATATTACCCATCAACAATTAAATCATTTTGAGTTTTCACTTACTTTAGGTTTTTTTTTTTAAAAAAAGCTCCCCTCCCTTTTTCCCCTTTTGAAATTTTATGTTTCCCTTTAAAAATTTGCTATGAAATTCCAAAGTTTTTTAACCCCCATATTACCCATCAACAATTAAATCATTTTGAGTTTTCACTTACTTTAGGTTTTTTTTTTTTTAAAAAATGCTCCTCTCCATTTTCCCCTTTATGAATTTATATGTTACCTTTAATAATTGTGCTATGAATTCCAAATGATTTTAAGCCAGGATTTGAAGCTTTTGCAATGTGAATTGTGAAAGACTTTGAATACCAAATAATGTTTTGATTCTTAACCAATTCTCAAAGGGATTCCTCAGTACTAAAATACACGTGGAGGTAAAATTGAAAAAGGGCTCAGCAGCCAATTCAAATGAAATCTGAATCACTTTCAAAATTCAAATGCACTTGCTTTATTTTATTTTTCTTGGATTCTTGTTATCTGAAAAGCTATCTAAGCAATGCTGTTTTTCTTCAATAAACTATGCATTAAGAATTGAACTCCCCCCCCCTCTTTGCAGGTGAATTACTTTTGGATTTTCATTACTTGAGAAGATCAATGGTCTTTAAATTTTGTTTTGCTTTTTTGCTGAACCTTTTTTTTTTGCAAGAGTGTGTGGCTATCCATAATAATAATAAAGCTATTTTCGGTTTTCCAAAGCATTGTAGAAAATCTTATCTCTTTGCTATAAGGAATTAGCATAGTGACAAAAGACAGATTAGGCATACAATAGTTTTTCATTGTTACTGTGTTAAAGCAGCTACTTGTTCCTTGAATGAGTAGTTCACATATCTGAAGTTGCTGCAAGGTAGAAAGGGGTAGCACTAAAGCAGGGGTCGGCAACCTTAAAAACTCAAAGAGCCATTTGGACCCGCAAAACACCCGGAGCCACAAAACCTGGGCGTGGCCAACTCGACGTCACTCCCACCGAGTCACATGACCCCCCCAGCTGCTCCTACCCAGGTTTTGTGGCTCTGTTTACTTTTCTATGAGAAACAGGTAACTCTCTCTCTCTCTTTCTCCCTCTCTCTCCCCTTCTCTCTGTGTGTGCTGAGGAATGATCGTCACCCCCGGCTTCTCTTCGGGCAACCCTCCTCCCCTTCTTGCAACTCCCTGGCTGGCTGTGGCGCGCATGGGGAGAACCTCTTCAAGGCGCAAAGGTACATGCGGAGGGCGGGTGGCAAGCGGATGCTCACTTAAGGAGGGTCTTTGGACATGGCTTCTCTCCTGCCCTAAGGATCCAGCCATTGCCTTGCCGTGTCCCATCCCATCCCATCCCCTGCAGCTCTTCGGCTGAGCGGGGAGGGTGTGAGCTCCAGACCAAAGCGACAGGAAGCGAAGGCTGTCTTACGTGCAAATGTGGTGTGAAGGCAGCTACAGGGCCGCTTCTCTCCTGTCCTAAGGATCTGGCCATCGCCTTGCCATACCCCCCCACCCCGCATGAGAGGAGAAGGAGGGGGAGGAGGGTCACCGGAGCGAAGGCAGCCTTCGCTTTCTGCTGCTTCGGGCTGGAGCTTACGTCCTCTGCGCTCGGCCGAAGAGCTGCCGGGGGGACGGGACGGGACACGGCAAGGCAATGGCCAGATCCTTAGGGCAGGAGAGAAGCCGCACCCAAAGAACCTCCTTAAGCGAGCAGCCACCTGCCGCCTGCCCTCCGAGCGCGCCTTTGCTGCGCTTGGCGCTCGCTTGAGGGTCTCCCCGCGCATGCGCACACTCCTGCCCCCGCCACAGCCAGCCAGGGAGTCGCGAGAGGGGGAGGAGGGAGGAGGGAGAAGGGAAGCCTTGGCCGGGGGTGGTTATGTTCCTCAACCAGCGCTGGAGAATCAGCCACGCCCGCTTCTCCATTCACACCGTCGTCCTTACCTTCTCAGGCCAGGTGAGGGAGGGGAGGACGAGGCCAGCCAGTGATGGGACAGGGAGCCACAGCAGGGGGTCCAAAGAGCCGCATGCGGCTCCGGAGCCGTGGGTTGCTGAACCCTGCACTAAAGCAAAGGATTTTATTTTAGTTCTTAGTAAGTCTTTTAATATTTATTTTTAGTGAATATATGTGAATATGTCAATTGCCTCCCTTGGGAAATATTTGATTTGAGGTGACATTTAGACTCTGATTAAAGTGTGGAAGTTGATTCATTTATGAAAATCACCATTCAATGAAGCAGTCATGGGATGGCTTTGGAACTCATGGATAGACTTCCTCAACTGTAAATTCTACTACGCTCACTGATTACATGCCTAGCCAAGTCATGGCCAGCTTCATCCTGGATACAGATTCTGAAATGAGACTTAAATCAGTGGGCCTGTTTCTACAACCTTCCCATCCAAAACTGTACAAAATCATCTCCGTTTTCAGTGCTTTCTGAGAAAGGTAAGAAAGAGATACCTGTATGACCATTTCTAGGCATATGGAGAGCCTGGAAAGTTAGGTTTGAATTATCTACCAAAACAATCCTGATTTTGGCCCTGTTGTAATGAAGAAGCAGTTGATCTTCCAGAAGATGTTATAAAGGCTAAACTCACAGTTTGACTTAAGAGGAATCGGTCTTCAGTTTGCTGCCAAATTCAGGCAATATGAACTCCTAAGTGAGAGTCAATTCTGTACTCCAATGAGTTTAAAGAATTCTCTTGAAAACTCTGATTAGAATCTATCGCAGCTTTAGGGGGGGAAAATATAGAACAACTTGCTTGATAACAGAGAGCTTTGCTGGGTCATGTATTGACATGCATTGATTATGTAGCCATGCCTTAATGCTCTATTTGCCCTGGCATCAGTTTAGCAAAGCTTTGTGCAGTAACCTTGCTTATCTTTGCTGATGACATGAAAACTATTCAGAGCATAAGGAAGATAGGTTGTAGATTAGTGGGCATTTTTGCCTCCAGTTTCCTGAAAGAATGAGAAGTGTATGTGTTAGAAGTCAAAAATATATTTTATTCCCGATGTTCCCTCTCTATCTTGACTTGCCAACCAACATTGAAACAACTAACGAATAATTCCTTTTTGATCCATGGCTTCTCCTCCCTGTTGATAGAGAGAGGAATATATTCGGTAATACATTTTTAAACATGCTTTACTTTTTAACTTATTTTCTTTTTCTTTTTTAATTGAGAAAACTCTCAAAGTTGCTTACAAAAATATTATATCCAGCCTGAATAAGTCTACTATTGGAACACAATGAACGACATGGTGACCATATGGAATTTTTCAGATAGCATTCCTGATTCAAGCTAAAGTCTTCCCTGATTTTATATAGTTAAGATCTTCCCAAAGAGCTCCGAGGAAAAGAAACAGAGAAGCTAGACATTTGCTCATCCCATAGTGGAAACAATAAAAAATTTCCCTCCTCCTCCTCCTCCTCCTCCTCCTCCTCCCGCGGCTGCCTCGCC
>QLTV01002691.1:3350-21287 GCA_003457575.1 Thermophis baileyi
GAGAAAGAGAGAGAGAGAGAGAGAGAGAGAGAGAGAGGGAGAGAGAGAGAGAGGGAGAGAGAGAGAGAGAGAGAGAGAGACAGATACTAAAGGTGTTGTGCTGATACTATGAAATACTATTTGCTAATAAACTAATGATTTTTTTTTAATTTTATGGCTTGGATTCTGATTTTTGTCACATAAATGGAAGATCTATTTGATATGGCATAAGGTGTGGAGATCTGAGAATTGCTTATCTCCTATCGGGAGTCCTTCGGGAGTTGGGCGGCATATAAATTAAATAAATAAATAAATAAATAAATAAATAAATAAATAAATAAATAAATAAAATCATTTCTGCCAACTCTGTACATTCCAGCAGAGTGTGTGTGCCCCAGGTCCCCTAGATTAAATACCGTCATCTTATGGGACCTAGGAAACAGGCCTTCTCGGTCACAGCCCATACAATCTGGAACAGCCATCCTGGGCTGTCTGTCTGATTTTATGTTTTTAGTTCTTTTTATATTTTTTGTACACTGCTCAGAGTACACCAGAATTGGGTGCACAATAAATTTAAATAAAATCATCTATGTCCATTCACAATAAAGTTTGTGTTTACTGTAGAAAATCTTGCTGGTGGAATGAGGAGGGAGGATGTGGGGACAGGTAAATCTTGCTGATTCTCTCTCCTCAAATTATAGCACTCTTTTTACAGGGTGTTCTTCTTCGTTTTGCTCTGTGTATATGTGTGTGTGCATGTGTGGGGCAGGTGAAAGTGGAAAATAGGAAAACATGTCTCTCCTGTTAGGCTAATTTAAGCATCCCTTGAGCAAACTCACAGTCTCCTAGTGGCACGAGGATGAGGATGCCACCCTATGTGATAAGAGTTAAAAATGAGAATGGACAGAATACACTGATATGCCAGCTACAGTACTTCTCACTTTGTCTCAAACCATACTGTTAGCCTGAAATTCTATTGACATGTCTTATAATATTAATTGCATTTATTTTCAAGAATGAAAGTTGCATCTCATTTCTCATGACTTTGTTAGCTATCCTGGGTTTTAATTTCTAGACACACGTCAGAAAAATCTAAATCTGTGAACGTCCAATGTTTGTATTTCAGATTCTGAACTTTCAATTTTGATTTTCTTTTTAATAACCCAATAATGTTTATACATAATTATTCAGTTCTTCTACTGAGATCTCACACTGGTTTAAACTTGAATATTATTTTGTTAATGTTGCAGCCATTTGCAAGGATATCTTTTAGTGACTATAGAATCATGTAATTGAAAAAAGGGACAACCCCCCCCTCCAAGAATGAACAGATGGAAGGTGAATTTAGAAAGGACTGTACCTTTCTTTAAATGTCAGTTATTGTATTGGATTTCATTATGTTTATTCAGGACAGATGGCCATGTTTAGGATCTGGACTAGGCTGATAGCTATTATTGACATGATAATGTCAGGAGAAAATGTCCTTTGGCTAAGATGCTTATTTTGGCAATTTATCATGATAAGAGCGAATAGCTCCATAATCTCATATATAAATTGCAGATAATATAACTGTCTTGTCCATATAGCAAGCATAGTGTAAGCAAAATCTCCATACACTAGAAAACAAGAGAAAGAAGCTCTTTATGGTTTCTTTGTGGCACCCAATCTTCTTTGGCATATCTTTTTGGGTTAGCAATACAACCAATTGTTCTGCTTAAGCCATGTGACTTAGGTCTGCTTCTCTTTATGTGTCACTTTTTTTTCACAACCCTTTAGAAGCCTCTTCAACTGTGTTAGTGGACATTACTGTTGCCCACTAACTGCTTTTGGTAATCGATTCTCAAGTAACATTAGCATCCAATTTTTAGAGCAGAATCTTCAATTGACCAATCTTGTAAGCAAACAGGTTAAATATACTGTAGAAGAGCAGTTCACAATGTAGTTGAACAGTGGCTAGATACTTTGAGCAATATGAGAAGACACAAATTTAACCCTATAGCAGAAACCAGCCAGAAAAGCTAAGATTCCTTGTCACTGAATCATATTATTCCTCATAACTGGGTGAGTTCTTCCAGTCCTTCGGGATGGCCTGAAGAGGTTGGCTAAATCAGACTGAAGTCACAAGAGATCATTAGAACGAAATACAAAGTGCATACTTTTGTCTTTTGGGTTTGCCCATCATCCTAATGCCAAATTTTAGCTAGATATGGCCAACTATTAAAAAGAATGATAAATATTTCTCGGGCTGAACCACTTTTTATTTTTTTAGTTACCAGTGCTCATTTAAAGTTCTTTATCATGTATGTACTTAAAAGCCTGGGGGGGAGGGGGGAGGGAAGAAAGATCCAGAATGGAAATCAGTAAATTTCCCATATTCTAAAGCTGCGTGAAATAATATTAAATGAAAAACCTATAGTCATGGAAGAGATAGTTGAATTAATCCCTTTGGCCCTTATTCATGCCTGACTTAGAAGAATAAAATAATTAAGATATTTGTAAATGCCTGTTTCATCTTTAACTTCAACTTTATCAGTGAACTATTCTTCATGTATCCTAGTCGGTTAGCTAAATATACTTTCTTTACTTTAGCTGCACCTTAACAATGCACCTCAACTATGCAAACCACAAGGGAAAGTAATTATATATTAGTCTTGCTTGAAGCTACTCCGATATAAATCTACACAGATAAGTAATTAAATTTAAGAGTGGACTCTGCTTCTAATGAAGGATATACAGCCTAGTCTATGTATGCTAGAGAGGAGGAAGTGACCATAACTGCTGGTAACAGCATCATCATCATCGGAAATACTTGTACGCTTAAAATTGTTCGAATCAAATCTCCTTCTACAAAGGAATGTCCTCCGTTTCAGAAATGATGGAATGTGGAATAGTCTAAACATGCCCCCTGATTGGCATGTGTGGATGCAGAAAGAGAGAGACAGAGAGAAAGAAGGGGTGGGGAGGGGATGGGGAAGGACATCAAATGAAATAAGATTACAAAAGAAGCCCCCAAAAGTCATGCTTTAATATTGCATGCTCATCTTCATCAATCACTGAAGCAATACCCCCTAGATCAGTGCATTAACTTGTTTATCTTTTACGAGGGGAAAAAAAAAACTTCATAGCTTCATCATTCATTCCAGAGTGAGGGGGAAAACAAAAGCCAGCCACCGAAATTTGCATGGTGCTCAATTATACATTAGTGAACATCACTTGGCAATCTGTTCATATCAATTTAATTGGATTTTAATACTGCCTCTGATCTTGTTTTCTAATTAACAGCAGTGCCTGGCAATAAAGCAGAACCATGCACCCAGCAACACCTTTGATCTCAACCATATGGAGCTCCTCCGTGCTCTTGGAAAAAGAATCTCCTTTTCCTCCGATGCAGGCCGAGAAATATTAGGGGCCCCCAGATGGCTGCAGACTACTCATGACTGCGACTTCATTGATTATTTTCTCTTCTGATTGGTCCTGATTGAAAATAAATAAAACATGCACTTGGAACTGGATGCAAATTGGTGTCACAATCTTTTGGTGATGTTGATCGTTTTTCTCAGCTCCTTCTTTGGATGACAAGCGTTTTCAGTAAACATTAATTGACTCAATGGTCTGTATTTAGGAGCAGCGCTTTTATCACCAGGACCTTGTGTTTTATGTATAGCTACTGTCCTCCAAGCGCAGAATTTTAATTACGATTGAACCAACCTAATTGTTCATTCTTTATCTTTCTGATGCTATCGGCATAGGAAAACTATTTAAGCCTGATTTGAGAATAGCAGTATGTGATTTATATCTGCTTTTTGATAGCTTGCTATTGACAGAGAGCTCTTTAATTTTCTTATGTTATTATTTTCCTCCCTCCCAGATCAAACCTGAAGAGCCCTGTGCTTAAGAAGAGCAGATGCTGGCACGTCACATTTCATGTGTTCTCCCTTGTAGCTAGTGGTTTTATCTGATTTGTATGATGGAATGAATTGATTAGCAGCTTTAAAAAAATGTGCAAAAGAGAAAGAAGGTAAGGAAAGTTGGGGTAGAGAATAAGAGAGAGGGAGATTCATCCCAATTCAGTGCATTCCTATTTTCTCATGACCTCCTAATTTCTTTTAATTAAAATACAATTTATACAGGCAAGTTCTTCTGAAGAACTGCTTTCTTTGGGGTAGTCTCCCCCCAACTAAATGTCCTCCAGATCTGTTTTGTCTGCAAATCCCAGAATTCCTCAGCTACCAGTCTAGTTAGTAATTCTGAGATTTAAATTATTAACAGATCTTGAGTGCATCTAGTTGAGAAAGGAGACTTACATCTATTTAGAATAGAATAGAATAGAATAGAATAGAATAGAATAGAATAGAATAGAATAGAATAGAATAGAATAGAATAGAATAGAATAGAATAGAATAGAATAGAATAAAGAGCTGGAAGAGACCTTGGAGGTCTTCTAGTCCAACCCCCTGCACAAGTAGGAGACCCTATACCATTTCATACAAGTGGCTGTCCAGTTTCTTCTTAAAACACCCCAGTGATGAAGCACCCACAACTTCTGAAGGCAAGCTGTTCCAATGGTTAATTGTTCTCACTGTTAGGAAGTTTCTCCCTAATTCCAGGTAGTAACTCTCCTTCATTAGTTTCCATCCATTGTTTCTTGTCCTGCCCTCTGGTGCTTTGGAAAATAAGTTGACCACCTCTTCTTTGTGGTGGCCCCTCAAATACTGGAATACTGCTATCATGTTAGCCCTAGTCCTTCTTTTCTCTAGACTGGCCATACCAAATTCCTGCAACTGTTCTTTATATGTTTTTGTCTCTAGGCTTTTAATCATCTTAGTTGCTCTTCTTTGCACTTTTTCCAAAGCCTCAACATCTTTTTTGTACTGTGACCAAAACTGGATGCAGTATTTCAGTTGTGGCCTTACTAAGGTTTTATAAGGTGATACTAATACTTGACATGATTTTGATTCTATTCCTGTGTTTATACAACCAAAGATTGTATTAGCTTTTTTGGCTGCTGCTACATACTGCTGGCTCATGTTTAAGTGATCGTCCACTAGGACTCCAAGGTCCCTCTCACAGTTACTGTTTTTGAGCCAGGTTTCACCTAATGTGTTTTTCCTGCCTATGTGTAAAACCTTGCTTTTCTCCCCATTAAATTTCATGTTGCTGGATAGGGCCTATTGTTCAAGTCTGTCAAGATCTTTTTGGATCCTGACCTTGTCTTCTGGGATATAGTCTGTTCCTGCCAGCTTAGTGTCATCTGCAAATTTGATGAGTTCCCTTTCTATTCCCTCATCTAAGTCATTTGATGATGTTCGTCCATCATTTTCGAAGAGGACCTTGACATCTAACGGGTTGTGGGCTGTCCACGGTGTGTCTGCAGGTGGCTGATAAGGCCTATATGGGCATGGAATGTTTTGCCACATGTCAGGCAGACATGTATGGGCACCACTACTGCAGCATTTGCAGCTCTGGCTTTGCGGAGTGCACACTTCTTTTGTTCTATGGTTGTCCTTCTGTCTTCAAATATCTGGCAGCCTTGGTGGATCAACGTGCGCCATGTCGATTGATCTTGTGCCAGGGTTTCCCAGGAGGTGGTATCGATATCCAGGGACTTGAGAGAGGCTTTCAATATGTCTTTGTATCGCTTCCTTTGTCCCCCGTGCGATTGCTTTCCTTGAGACAGCTCACCATAGAGGAGCTGTTTAGGGATATGGTGGTCTGGCATCCTTGCAACCTGGCCTGCCCAGCGTGTCTGGGCTTTAATCAGCAGGGTGTAAACTGATGGCAGGCCTGCTCTGGAGAGGTCTTCTGTGTCTGGCATCTTGTCCTGCCACCGGATCCTCAGAAGTCTGTGGAGGCAGGTTGTGTGGAAATGGTTCAATTGCCTAGCGTGCCTCGTGTATACAGTCCAAGTCTCACTGCCATACATCAGGGTAGTTAGCACTATTGCTTGGTAGACTTTGAGCTTTGTAGCAAGGCTTATTCCACGGCGGTCCCACACGTTGGTCAGTAGTCTGCCAAATGCAGAGCTTGCCTTGGCAATTCTGCAGTTGACCTTGATGTCAATTGTCACTGCGCGGGAGAGGGTGCTGCTACGGTATGTAAACTGCTGGCAGTTTTTGTCCCTTCACTGTGATGATGGGCTCTTGGTGTTGGGCATTTGGAGCTGGCTGGTGCATCACTTCGGTCTTCTTTGTGTTGATAAGGAGGCCGAAGTTGTCGCATGCTGCTGCAAATTTGTCCACGCTCGCTTGCATTTCCTGCTCTGATCCAGCATTCAGGGCACAGTCGTCAGCAAAAAGGAGGTCTCATAGCACAGTCTCCTTTATCTTGGTGACAGCCTGGAGTCTTCACAGGTTGAACAGTCTTCCATTGGTCCTGTATCTCAGGATGACTCCCAAGGAACTGTTCTGTTCTGGAAGGCATGGCTGAAAACATTATGCTGAACAGGGTAGGTGCGAGCATGCACCCTTGCTTGATGCCGTTTGTGACAGGAAAGGCCTCTGAAGCTTGTCTGTCATCCAGAACATGAGCCATCATGCCATCGTGGAACTGACGTACTATAAGGGCACCCAAACTTTGACATGATGCGCCACAGACGTTCGTGACTGACAGTGTCAAAAGCCTTGGTGAGATCCACAAAGGTGGTGTACAATACACAATTCTGCTCTTGACACTTCTCTTGGAGCTGTTGGGCTGCAAAGATCATGTCCAGTGCCACACTCTTTGTGGAAACCGCATTGTGTCTCGGGTAATAAACTCTGTTCTAGGTGGTCAGTCAGGCGGTTCAGCAATACTCGTGCAAGGATCTTGCCTGTGATGGAAAGCAGTGATATTCCTCTATGATCATAGACTTGTCGATTCCCTTTCCTCTTGTAGAGGTGTACAATGGATGCGTCTTTCAGTTCCTGAGGAATGGAACCTTGATCCAGAAGGACTGGAACAGCTGAGTAAGTTTGTCAACAAGCACTGCATCACCATCCTTATAGGCTTCCGCTGGGATCGCATCAGATCATGGGGCCTTGCCACTGGACAGTTGGCTGATGGCCTGTAGGGTTTCAGTCTTTGATGGTGGGGCGTCCAGGCTATAGTTGATGTCTGCCTGGGGCATTCTGTCAATCGCCTCATTGTTGATGGAAGATGGGCAGTTCAGTACGGATTGGAAATCCTCAGCCCAATGCTGTAGAATCAGAGTCTTCTCAGTAATGAGAGTTGCACCATCTGAGTCCAGTAGAGGGGAGCTCCCTGAGGGCTGAGGTCCGTACAAGGATCTGAGTGCTTCATAGAACCGTTTGGCATCATTTCTATCAGCAAACTTCTGAATTTCATCTGCTCTGGCACTCAATCAGGAGTCCTGCATCTTGCGAAGCTTGCTCTGTACGGTCCTGCGAGTATTGTTGAAGGCATTTTTCTTAGCTATTGATGATGGGTCGTTCTGAGGAGCACAGTGAAGGTGGTGCTTTTCAGCAAGTAGGGCCTTGAGCTCTTCATCGTTTTCATCAAACCAGTCTTGCTTTTTCCTGTGTAAGGGTCCAAGAACCTTTAGTGCAGAAGAGTGCACAATATCCTGGAAGTGTTCCCAGTCCTTCTCAGCATTTCCCTCTAATTGCAGCTCTGAAAGTTGGTTGTCAAGATCTTCTGCTAGTGAAGATGCTGTGTTGGGGTTCCTCAGTTTACTGACATTGATCTGTTTCATCACAGCTTTGTTTCCCTGTGGACGTCTCTTTGGCTTGATGTGAAAGTTTAATTTGGAGATGATGAGTCTGTGGTCAGTCCAACAGTCAGCACTCGGCATGGCCTTGGTCACCCTTACATCCTGTCTGTCTTTCCTCCACACGATGACATAATCAATAAGATGCCAGTGCTTGGAACATGGGTGCATCCAGGACGTCTTTTTACAAGTGGGCAGGAGGAAGATGGTATTGGTGATGATCAGATTGTGAGCCGCACATGTCTTCAGTAGTAGTAGGCCATTGCTGTTACATTTGCCAATTCCATTTTTTCCAATGACGCCATCCCAGGCAGAGTAATCGGATCCTACTCTCGCATTGAAATTGCCAAGTAGAATCAGCCTGGACGCTTCATGTGCGCTTCATGGATGAGAGTAGGGCATCGAGATCTTCATAAAATTTGTCCTTTACTTCATCCAGATTCGTCATTGTGGGTGCGTAGGCACTGATCAGTGTGGCCTGCTTTCCTCTCTGTAGTGAGAGTTGGCAGTGTCATGAGTTGGTCATTTATGCCCTTGGGAAAACTGGCAACTTTGAGGACAAGATGATTCTTAACCGTGAAGCCAACTCGATTCACGGTGTTCGTCACTGCTGCGTCCACACCAGAAGAATTTGTAACCACCTTCTGTTTCTGTGAGCTGACCTTCATTGGCTAGACGAGTTTCACACAGGGCCGCAATATCTATGTTAAATCTTGCGAGCTCTCTGGTGACCAGGGCTGTTCTTCTTTCTGGTCGATCTGCTGAGGGGTTGTCTTGAAGCGTGCGTACATTCCATGTGCCAGTAGTGAGTGGTGTCACCTTACATTTTATTTGAGGTTTTGTTGTTCGACCACATGAAATGGGATCCCTTCCAGCCACGGTAAGCTGGCCAGGGTTCTGTGAAGCAAACAATGTTTAGGGTATCTTTTCTAGCCCCTTCCTCTTGCTATGGAGGGGAGCAGTGCGGTCCTAAAGAGGGCTGCTCAGTCACTCAGGTAGATGCCGAATCCAGCTGTTGCTTTGGTCAGCAAGGAGACAACCATTAGACCTGAGCCACCTGTGTGCAGGTCCATGGCTACAGCTCCCAGTGTATCCACACCTGCTGCTTCGTCGCTCGCCCATTGCCACAGTACTTTGAAGGTTTATGACAGTTGGGGGGGGGATGTCAAGACTTGCGCGTGAATTGGATTAAAGTGAGGTAGAGGTACGCATAGTCAGCCTCACTCTCTCTTTCCAGATTCCATCTTGTTCCAAAGGCAGGACAAGAGTTGAGACAGTTGGAGATGGGCTGGGCACAGTGGTTGACTTTCGTGTCTTGCCATGCTCTTAGTGTACCACGTCACTTGCAGAAACTGCCTTCATGACCATTGTCCCATTCTGGTAGGTTTCATCTGCTCAATCTGCTGGAATCTGTCTTCACATGCTCGGGATAGACAAGTCCCTATCTCACCTGATCTGATACTAGCTTGGAGTGTAGCCTCAGAAGATAGATGATAGATAGATAGATAGATAGATAGATAGATAGATAGATAGATAGATAGATAGAGGCTCACCACTCACTGAAAAGGCAAAATTATAATGTAATGAAGATTATCTGGAATTACTAAACTTCAAATTTGGCTATGACTTCTACAACAAGAGGGTATGTGTTTTAACAAGCAACTATGAAACTCAGAGTTGCTGGAAGTTGGACTACATATAAAATTAAAAATTATAATTACTATTAGTAATGATTAAACCTTGAGATTGATAGGAATGCTGTGAAGATATATTATCTACCTATAAAATAGGGGCCAAAGAAGAACTTTATGTCTCTAGAACCAGATGAAATGTATCCTGCAGCATTAAAGCAAGTTGCTGATGGATTGACTTTTTACTACTGACTTATTGGCCATCTCAGAAATTCTGGTGAACTATTGGAAAGTATAAATACCTTTTGTAACTTCAAAACTGGATAAAAGAAGAATTCAAAGAACCACAGATCCATCAGTCTGTCACACATCACTATCTTAGAAAATCTACAGCTGATCATAAACTCTATAATGTAATCATTACCAGAACTATGCTTCTATTAAAAGTCTCTCTTTCGTTCCCTTGACTGGGTAACTTTCTTAGAAGATAGTGGGAATGCTGTAGATATAATATAGCTTGGTTCCAACAAAACATTTAATAAACCACCTTGTAATATTCTGATTAGCAAGCTAGATAAACATGGTCAGGATGGCAATTGAATGGATACATAACTTGAAAAAGTGCACCTCAATTACTTTGGCCATGTCATGCAGGGGAATTCATTAGAGATAGCGATTGTGTTTGGAAGAGTTAGCGGTAAAAGGAAATCAGACTGTCAAAGAACACAATAGCTGGCTACCATCAAAGCTGACACCAGCCAGAACATAGAACAACTCAAAGAAGTAGTGCAAGATCGGAAGATGTAGAGAGACTTGGCCAAAGAATTGCCGAGAGTCAGACCCAACTGAATGGATACCATCACTACCACCACCATCATCGAATTGAAAATCATGTGTGTGCATTAATGGTTCATCATCATACTGATTTAGGTATCAAGTGGATGCTACCAAGTTCAGTCCTAGGGTACAACATTTTTATTAATAACCTCTGACATTTGCCTTTCCTAATCTTAGCTGAAGAGAGGGTGGAGACTAGGACTGACATGAGTTACTTGTGAACAAATTATTCATAATATAATACAAAATAATACAAAAACTAATATATAAGATGAATAAATCTGAAGTCAGAAAAGTTAAAATCTCATAATTTTTGTAAATTATATAAAATAAATCTTATGGGGTGGAAGGCCTTTTCCACAGAAAAATTATATTATCAGTCTGCTCAAAATAATTTAAAAGTAAATATAAGAGGCTTAATTAAATATTTATTTTTACAACATTTATCTTTCCTCAAAAAGTCAGATTAGGAGGTTAACCTATTCTCCAAAGCACCTCAGGGCAGGACAAGAAGTAACAGGTGGAAGATCATTAAAGAGAGATCCAATTTAGAACTAAGGAAACATTTCTGACAGTATGAACAATTAATCACTGGAATAGCTTGCCTCCAGAAATTGTAGGTGCTTCATCACCGGAGGTTTTCAAGAAGAGATTGAACAACAATTCATCTGGAATAGTATAAGGTCTCCTGCTTGAGTAGGGGATTGGACTAGAAGATCTCCAAGGTCCTTCCAATCTTATTATTCTATGTTATTCTATGTTAAACCGAGAAAAGAAAAACAACAACAACAAAGAAGTGGCTTCTGATCTTCTTTACAACATAATTGTAAGTACAATTATGAATTTATCTCTTCCTCTAAAATTATAGAGCTGAGGTGGCGCAGTGGTTAGAGTGCAGTACTGCAGGCTACTTCAGCTGACTGCTAGCTGCAGTTCGGCGGTTCAAATCTCACCGGCTCAAGGTGACTCAGCCTTCCATCCTTCCGAGGTGGGTAAAATGAGGACCTAGATTGTTGGGGGCAATATGCTGACTCTGTGAACTGCTTAGAGAGGGCTGTAAAGCACTATAAAGCGGTATATGTCTAAGTGCTATAAGTGCTATTGCTATAGCATGGCTCTTTTCTTTCTATAATCTATCCTATCTTGTCAATTTTTCTTCTGAGGTAAGCAATCTGATATTTTGAGATCCACCAATGAAGAATGTTTCCTTAGAAAAATTATTCTTAGAAATTTAAAACAATTCACACAAGGAAAACATCAGTTTTACAAATTTCCATTGATGTAGTGTATTAGCACCTATCAGAAGTATTTAAGACTTACTCCAATTAATAGAGCAATCAGATAAATTTCCAAACTCTTGCACAGTATCAGTCAATTTTGATATAGAAAAACATAATTATCAACTACTAACTACTTGTGTTCAACTCAAATGGCTGAAGTCCCAAATGTCCCAAACAATGAGCCAATGATTTCAATATCAAATTATAAACTCATGATAGGTTCCACAAGACATTTTGATGAATGGAAATCCCACTTGTAATCCTCTTAGCAGAAGACGTAGAATACCACATTTTTGTCCAATTCATTAATGAGGAAGAAATCAAGATTTAGATTAAAAACTTTCTAAAAACCTTTACTATATCAAAGGCCTTTTCCACTTCAATGCAACCATCACTTTTGATTTCAATTTTGTGATTATAAAGCCAGAATGTTAACTAGTACTATTATTTTATATTGGCCAGCCTTTTATAAAACCAGATTGTGCAGGATGGAAAATCAAAGTTAGTATCATCTGTAATCTGCATACTATGGTTATCATTAATACTTTTGCATCAATATTTAACAAGGAAATGGCAGGATAGTTTATGGAATATTTCCAGGCTTCAAAATGTTACTTATATAAGCTTTCCTGAAGGAGGTTAAAATGGCATAATTAAAATATCAGTACAAAGTAAATATAAAACTTATTCCACTTCATGGGATAACATGCACACCAGAAGTTTTTCCTGCTTTAAAGGATTTAATGGTATCAATAAGAAATAAATGGGAAGTTTGATCATGCATAATCTTAGAATTATATTCAAATCAAGCAATTTCTTCCTTAGTTACATTTATTTTTTTAAATGTTAATTTACTGAAACTGAATACACCACCTTGTACCTGATGGATGTCTGGAATACAAAAACCCTCAGAAGATTGGGTGAGATTGCTGCCACAATTTCGCTGTCCAATATAAATTCTAAGTGACTTCCTGATTTATTGAAGAGCATAGGAAGAGGAAGCAATTGAATATACTCCTAAAATGAAGATGACAACAAACTAGAAGGGAATAAGACTGAGTACTGGTAAGAGTCAAATTTTGAGAATACATGTCAGCCGGATCTCCAGCATGGGTTTTCCCTTTGATGCTTGCTTGCTATTGGCTGCCATAGTAACGGGGAGGGGGGGCATGGCATTGGGGTTTGGGAAGTGTGCTGGTGTGATGAAGGCCCATGTGAACTAAAAGGGAGGTTTGCTCTCCAGAATTACTGTGCTGCTGAATGGAGTTGTTTACACCCAGTCAAGGCCAACCGTCCTAGAACTCCAGATGGACGAAAACACCTGAAGATGTGCCCCACATGACACTATGCGGGATGTGGATTGGACATTCAGCCTGGATCCCTGGGGGGAGGGATTTAGGGAAACTTTCAATATGTAACTTTCGCGCCTTTTGGCTCAGATCTTGCTTTTCTTTCGCTGCTATCATTTCAAACTCAGTAACAGTACCTCTTCTCTACTTCAATGGAGGTTTTCTTTCTTGGGTTTTGAATGGAGGTAGGCCTGACACTACACAGTGTTGATAAGTGAAATGAAGCATCATTTCTTCTCCAAGTTTATTGTATCTATGGAATCTCACAGCAAAGTTGTTCAGAATTACTCAGACCCTTTTGGAGGAGGATGGACAGGATAAGGGCCTACAATCTGATCAGCTGGTTTTGTATGTTTCTTAGAAGATAAAACACATTTCCTACAGGTTAGATGTCAGAATCTAGTGAGATGAGTGAGGTTCAGTTTTATTATTCTTTTGTATCTGTTTATTTAATACAGGCCATCCAATTTCAAATGAGTCTGGGTAGTTTACAATTTTTTAAAACCAGGAAAAATAATAAGAAGAACAAAGAAACAGATTATAAATGTACCCAAGGAAATGGATAGGGTTCTTTGTGGCATGAGTTCTGTATCTGTGGCCTGGATCCATGCCCTCCATGGCCACTATGTTGTGATTTGTGAATCAGGAAAATTGTCAATACTTATTTGAGGGAGAGAGTAATGCCACCTAATTTAAAATTATGTGCCTCCTTTTAAAGAAGGTCTCTCTGGGCTTCCAGCACTGTTGATCATTTCCATCTTTTTGCTCTCTCTTCAATCTTCCTTTTTTGGAGAAAGTGGTGGAAAAAGTGTCGGCAGCTCTGCTTCAAATAATCTTAGTGGCAACAATGAACACTGCAAATTTCATGCTGGTATAATTTTTGGCCAACTCAAGGATGGGTGGAGACCATTTCAACACAGCAGTAGGGAAAAGCCTCTAGTATACAGTGTATTTTGGACCAGGTGGCAATACAAAAGAGAGATCTAGTAGGAGATATGTGATAGCTCCCTGTCCAGATTGGAAATATCTAGAGGTCTTACAGCTCTCAAATAGGATTGGCGACATTTCTTCAAAAGAAAGATATAACTGGAATTATAAAGTGTATGCATATATATTATATAATGAAGCCTTTGACCTTGATATATCAGCCTATAAACTTGTTATTTTGCTTTCTGCTAATACGTCCACCCTACTGATTGTTGCCTTTAAAAGCATATCTGTTCTATTACTCTCCTGATGGAAATGGAGATATTGCAGATGTGTAACAACATTAACCTGCTTGTTATGAAGTAATAAAGCTCTCCTCCAAACTTGGGAACTGAATGAAGAGATCACTGCTCTTCAGGCATGTTTAGGGAATTCTAGCAACAGGAGCTCTGTTTTCTGTATTCAATACCTGTTCAACAGCTCTGTCCTATGGATTCAGTGTGTGTTTAACAATCACAACAATTCATTTTCAGGATCTGAGCATAAGATGATCTATGCTAGAGCAGCCCATCTGGTCTCACAATGTGTTCAGGAAGTTCACAAGCAAGGAGAGAAGGGCAATCACTTTCTTCCATCTTGTGCCCAGCAGCTGGTATTTAAGATCTATTGCCTGGGTATGCAACCATCAAGACTAACAGCCATTGGCAGTAGTGCTACAGCAATTACAATGCTTTAGTCATTGTTAAATAATAAAGGAAATAAAACAAACCCAAATCATAGGATGCTGTGATGAGTTTAGATTTAGGAATAAGGAACATATTTTTTTTGAGAATACTAACTCTTATTTTGTGTTTCTAAAGGGTATAGAAATGTTGAAACCAATCCAATCATTTTGGAATGGTGCACATTTTAACTGGTTTTCATTTTGAAGGGGAACCAAGATGCAAATATAGGCATGTGAATTATGAGGTATGAAATTATGTTTCGATAGGGCTTGACAAGAACGTAAGACTATTGTTGTTGTGGTTTTCAGCCCCAGACAATTCCCTTCCAGCAGGGGTGGGTTCTAACTTACCTCGCTGCCGGTTCGCTTCCTCCCGCACCATGTGGCCACGCCTCGTGGCTGCACGTGTGCTTTGCTTGCATGCGCATGCGCACTGCCGAAAAATAACCCCCCCAAAAAAGCTGAAAACAAGATGGTGATGCATGCGCAGTGCCAAAAGCTCGGCTTCTGTGCATGCGCAGAAGAAAAAAAAATTAAAAAAAGTCAAAAATATTTCCCCCCCCAAACCCCCCCCCAAAAAGATGGTGGCGCCCATGGACTGGCACCGACCGAACCGGCTCCGTGATGTCACCATGACGTCACCAGTGGGTCGCTACTGGTTTGGGCAAACCGGTCGGAACCGGGAGGAACTCACCTCTGCCTTCCAGGAGAACTACCATATTTTTCCGTGTATAAGACGCCCCTATGTTTCAAGTAGTTTCTTGTAGTAAGCACACTATAAGCCATCACTGTTCAGAAGCCATCTTGTTAAAGTGATTAATACAACAAGAACAGGAAATGCATCACAGGAACAATAGAGATGAAACCTAGAGTGGCAATGTGATACAGGAAACAACTACAACAGAGAAGAATGATAGAGCTGCATATAAGATAGAGGCTCATCCGGCATGTGCGGCCTTCTCCTCGACCTCCTGTGTATAATACACACCTCAATTTTCAAGTAAATATTTTTAAGAAAAAGTAGCGTCTTATACACGGAAAAATACGGTAGTTATCCACTCAAGTGAGCCAAAAGCAGAGTCCAACTAGAAAGAGATTGAGTTCCAGGACAGCAATCAAAGCTCAATAGAGGGGGAAGCAGGTATTCTGAACATTCAAAAACAGACCTGGGGCATATAAAGAAAAACACAGGTCTGGGAACAGGAGTTTAGTTAGTATCTTTGTACAGTAGATCTTCTGCTTAGATTGAGGAGTAAGTTCTGATGCTGGTCTTTAATGACTAGCTGATTCAATATTCAGGAATGCTAAGCTAAATACCATTATTGGAGTAGACTAGTTGGTCTGCCTATTGTGGAGAGAAAACTATATATTGATGCCAAGCAGTTAAAAAACACCATCTTTTGTTTGAGAATTCCCTATCCTAATGAATATGATTTACTTGAATTCTTATTCTGCCAGACTTTATGTGCTGTGTCTAGTGGTCATATATATTAACATACAAAACATGGATTTTAGTGGCAAGGGGTATCCAATTTTAATATAAAGAATGATTAGAATGATTGCCCATCAACAAGAAGCATGTGGCTGGTAAACAGAGCAGGTACCGCTCCACTTTTTTCTTTATGATATTGATATATGATTATATTTCCGTGAAAATTAAAGCAGCATTTTGTATATTTATATAAATGCTGATACAATTGCATGCAAGTTTAAGCACCCCAGTCAAGTGAAGAGAAGCTAACACATTCTCTGCATAGCACAGTGAAACACCACATCCTTCTACAAAATTGAAACCATGCTTACTATTTATGTATGCTAATTTACAGATTCAAAATAAGAAAACAGTGGGCTTTATTAACAACTTTACAGGCTTTTTTTAAAAAAAGTAGCACAGAATCAATTGGAAAGGTGTCCACAGTTATACATTTGACATATTCACTGTTTCCTTATTTTGAAACAGTAAACAATTGCACATAAATAGCAAGCAGAATTTGCAGAAAGATGATGTCTTTAACTTGGTAGTGTAAAAGACTGTATCTCCTTCTGTTCACTTAGAGATTCACTAGAATATGCAATTTGACCAGCAATAGCAATAGCAATAGCAATAGCACTTAGACTTATATACCGCTTTACAGTGCTTTACAGCCCTCTCTAAGCGATTCACAGAGTCAGCATATTGCCCCCAACAATCTGGGTCCTCATTTTACCGACCTTGGAAGGATGGAAGGCTGAGTCAACCTTGAGCCGGTGAGATTTGAACTGCCGAACTGCAGCTAGCAGTCAGCTGAAGTAGCCTGCAGTACTGCACTCTAACCACTGTGCCACCTCGGCTCTTTCAGCAATACCTATACTATGCATGTTACTGGAGCCTAGGCAAATTTGATGCAATGTTAGTTGCCTTCCTATCCATAGTTGCCAGTATATAACATTTCAACCAATTACATGATAGTTTTGTTAGTGGAAGCTTGTATATTTGTAGAAGTGATATATGTGAATGCCTTCTGATAGGGAAGAGTTTTTAAGGGGTGGGATTGGTTACTGAAATGGTTCTGTTACCAGGCATGGTTGTTCTGTCAAAGGCCTTCAGCAGCCATTCCCAGACTGAATGATGCTACAAGGCTGGATAAAGTTAACTTTTTATGTGAAGCTCTGACAGAAATCTTGCCAGACCTCAGCAAACCCGCTATGATGACAGATCTAATTTGATAATGAAAATCATGTGTCGTTCTTTAAGGTCTCTTGGGTAAAAGAATGTTTAACACCCTTGAATTATTTGAATGGGAAAGCTTAATGGAAAGCAGAATATGGAGGATTATTTGGAGACAATAACTTTTATTTGTTTGCATTTATATGCAGTCATAAAATAAACAGGCTGCATCCGCTTTCCAGAAGCAGACATTGGCTCTATCCAGTCACCCATTCCATTGAAAGTAGGAACTGGTGATTGCTATCCACTCAGGAAAGGATAAATTGAGACAAATAAAGTTCTTAAATTGATAATAATCTTCCCAATCTTTTCTTCTTCTTCTTCCACCTCAAGCATTAAGAGGATAAGTGCAAATGATAGCCAGTTGTATGAATTATTTCTTGCAAGCTGAATGCTTTTAAAAACCTGCTATGTGTCAGGCAATCCTTAGAGACATTAGTAAGGGTAGCAGATTTCTCAAATTCCCTGAAAGCAGGAGTGATGGTCTGTAAATGTTGCATGTGTAGAAGGACAATTTATTATTAGTCTGAGTAATGTGATGGAGAGCAAAGAATAGATTATTGAAACAGAAAAAGGAAGGTCATCAATTTAATTAACAAATATATTTTAATAGAATTGTATTAATTGTATTTTAAAGATCAGTGAAAGCATCTTAAGTTCCTTTATGGATTTAATTTTTAGGCAGTATGAAATATACTGGGATTTGGGAATGGTAAATCTATCTATCTATCTATCTATCTATCTATCTATCTATCTATCTATCTATCTATCTATCTATCTATCTATCTATCTATCTAT
>QLTV01002691.1:44563-71994 GCA_003457575.1 Thermophis baileyi
GGATTGCACTCGCGAGAAGTGTTCGTTTACAATGGGCTTCTCTGGACACAACGCCAAGGAAGGCGACAGAGCTACAAGTGTCAGGGAGGACGCGCGTCTCGTGGTGGGGCGCAATTTGGGGGTGGCAGGTCGGGCGGGGCGGGCCGCGAGACACGCGTCCTACCTGGAATTTGTAGCTCTGTCACGTTCCTCGGTGTTGTGTCCACTGACCCTCCCCCGCCTCCGGCTCTCGAGCGAAGTGGGAGGGGGAAGAAACTCTCGCGGGCTGCCTGAGCTGACAGCCAAACTTCTACCGGTAGCCAGGCTCAGCGGCAGAAGCAGCCGGGCACGCGCTTCCTTGTCTCTTCCAAATGCGCCCCTCTCTCTCTCTCGGCAGGGGGGTGGGAAGAGTGCACGTAAGACACAGCACCAGGGACAAGGAACCTTTTGGCTGCACGCTGCACGCAAGAAATCTTTCTCTCTTCCAAACTCTGTCAGAAATGAGTCTTAGTGAGACTTATCGCGCCTGCGCAGCCTCTTGGAGCGAAAGGGGAGAAAGATTTCTTGCATCCAGCGTGCAGCCAAAAGTTTCTTTCTCCTGGTGCTGTGTCTTATGTACACTCCCCCCCCTGCACCGAGAGAAAGAGTTTGGAAGAGATAAGCGCGTGTCCGGCTGCTTCTGCCGCTGAGCCTGGCTAGAAGTTTGACAGTGAGTTTGGCTTCCTCAGGCAGCCAGCGAGAGTTTCTTCCCACCTCTCGCTTGCTCTCTCTCTTGCTCTCTCTCGGCTGGGAGCTGCTCTTTTTGCGGTGGGCACTCTTGGCTGGGACAGAGAGAGAGAGAGCAAGCGAGAGGTGAGGGCACGCACACCCCGCGGGACTGCTTTGGCTCCTCTGGGCTCTGCCTCTGGCAGCCTTTTGAAATGCTCCTGCCTGTGATGAGGTGGCTAGGCAGGGATCGAGGCTCCCCTCCTCTTCCTCGGAGGCAGGAGCGCGTTTCAAAAGCTGCCATAGGCAGAGCCCAGAGGAGCCGAGCCAGTCTCGTGAGGTGTGCGTGCACCCGCCTCTCGCTTGCTCTCGCTCTCCCGGCCAAAAGAGTACCCGCCGCAAAAAGAGCGCCTCCCGGCATGCCCCCCTTTCCCCGGAAAGTAATGGGGGGGCTTATTTTCGGGGGGGGGCTTATTTCAACGCATGTCCCGAAAAGCCCTGTTGGGCTTATTATCGGGACATGTCTTATTTTCGGGGAAACACGGTAGTAGTTGAGAAAAATGCATGTAATAGAATGCTGAAAAAATGAGGATGAGAAAAAGACACTGTAGCACATGTATGGAAAGAACAAGATAGTTGAAAAAAAAAAGTATAGCCAAAGAGAGCAAGGAGGTTTAAAAAGGGAGGGAAAATATTGACTTTGGTGGAATTTACAAAAATGGGAGTGGGTGAAGACAGCTGAACAGGGTATCTCCAGAGAGTGACTGGAATTAAACAAGAGTGATGAAATGATTTGGGATAAAACTGGGGTGAGTGAGAGTTGTAAAGGCAATTTAGGGACTTGAATGCAAATTATAGTGATATAAGAGCCGAGGTGGTGCAGTGGTTAGAATGCAGTACTGCAGGCTAACTCACTGCTCACTCCAGGAGTTTGATTCTGAATGGCTCAAGGTTGACTCAGCCTTCCATCCTTCCGAGGTGGGTAAAATGAGTACCCAGATTGTTGGGGGCAATATGCCGACTCTGTAAACCGCTTAGAGAGGGCTGTAAAGCACTATGAAGCGGTATATAAGTCTAAGAGCTATTGCTATTGCTATATGTTGAAGGATGGAGGAGTACAAGTACATGGTGTAACTAAAGACATGTTAATATAGGGATATGGTTTGCTGATGCAGTAGCTGTGGGAGTTACTACATGTTTGTATTCAGCCTGTGACTGAAATTGGAAGAATGCCATTATGGTTTCCCTATGCAAAAAGAAATGTAGTTAGGTCAATGCAAAAGGACAGATTTTGGCAGGATTATGAAGTGGCAATGCACAACATTTGGTTACTGTGTCTGATCCCTGAGGTGAGACAAGTAAAATGTCTCCATGTTATGAAAGGATTGCATATCTTTCCATATCACTGAGGATAGGGTGCTTAAATTTTAAAAAAATGTTTGTAAAGAATTGGGAGAATTGCAAACAGGATTGGATTGGATTAGTTCAGATTAGTTTTGGAAATGCACAATAGACTCTATAAGGCAATATGTGTGTTTGTGTGTGTGTGTCTATGTGCATAAACTCTCTTTGTGTGTATAAACCTTCAATTACTACTGAAAGGGAAGATAAGGGAAATAGATAGGGTCTCATCTAACTTGAATATTTCCCTTTAAAGTTATGCAGCTGATTTAAAAAAAGATACTATGATATTTCCTATCACACTATATTTATGTATTAATGGATTTTTCCCCATGAAATGTCTATCTCTCTTCTGCAGGTAACCTTTGCCCATGACACTTGTTTGATATTGAGGGCCTTTCCACAGCAATCAATTGTGATGTCATGCATGGAAAGATTATGAGGTCAAAAAGCACTGAAGGCAGAATTAAAAACAAGAAATGGGAAACAGTCAATGAAAAGCACAAATATTTAAAAGTCAGGTATTCAAAAGGAATATGAAACAGCTCAAAAATCATAGCACAGCTCAAAAACATTCCGTTTGAGTGGTGGGTATTTTTAAAAAAGTCAAAGTTTTAAATCCATTTTAAATCTATCCATTTATGTGAATGGAGGGAAGAACCCTAAATCAGACCAAGGTCTTTCAGATACATAGTTCCAATCGCCATCATCATGGGCAGGCTACCATTTATTGGAACTTGAATGGTCATGATGGAGTTAAAGTTTGGTACAAACAGGTAGAGAGTAATAGACTGGCTACAAAGATCTTTAATTGTAAAAAGTTATAAGTGGGGGAAGGCAGTACTATATAAGAAATTCTATAAAAAGGAGATAGAGGGGAGATATTAAGAGAAGATAAAATGATTAGACTCTTTGGAATTTATGAAGCAGAAGATTAGGATATGGGACCTCCCAACAAGGAAGAAATACAGTATGTCCTAGAAATAACTGAGAAAAATTAAGAAAGGTACAAAAATCAAGCTATAGAGCTGAATGAGGGAGAAAAACTGTTGTGGACCTAGCTACGAAAAATTCCACAACAAAAGCAACAGCAGCAACAACAACAATGACGATGATGACAACAACACACCAGGTAGGAGAAAAGGCAGTTGTGAAAGTGACTCATATAAACAATGGCAAGAAAGAAAAGGGGAGAAAAGATTATATCCCCAAAAGCACCTTTTTAAAATGGTAAGCAACTAAACTGGGGAAATCTCTGCAGACACAGGTCATGTTGAGTAGTCAGCCTTGTGGAAAATCATTCCAAGTTAAAAAAATGGGATTGCCCCAGCTCCCAAGGCTACCTAAGGCTACTGATCCTGGATTTTTACCTTTTGGCAGCTAGTTAATTTGGGCTCTCCCAGCACACCAGAAAATCTCTCCCATTTCTCAGGCACTGAGAGACAAAGAGGAGAAGCAGGTCTTTGGGATAGCTACTCTTACTGAAAAGACTCACTTGCCTATAGAAGGAAGAAGGGAGGAAGGGGGTCTTCTGTTAGTTCTTATAGAACAGGTCAAAAAGCAGCAAAGAACCATTCTCTTCTACTTCCCTTTCCTACTTTTCTACTCCATCTAATGGCAGGAGAAGCAGGGAGAGGAGGAGGAGAAGCATACGATGGTCGTAAGTCACTTTCTTCAGCACCATCGTAACTTCAATCACTCGATAAATGAATAGTTGTAAGTTGAAGGCTACTTCTAATACAGTACTTCTTTCCTCAGAAGCATTGCTAAAAAAATGAAATTGACATGTAAATTTCAATGACGCAGGCTTTTGAGATGTCAATTCTGATGGAAGTTTTTAAAACTGAAATTAAACACCCAGAATAATAAACATTATCAATCTCTGCCTAACCACATACTTTTAATTCAATGGACAAACCTATCAACAAATCAAAGGTACACCTATGGGATCACCACTTTCAGGATTCGTAGTGGAGGTCTGGAATCAATACAACTCCCACAAATACAATCCAAAATATGGATCAGATATGTAAACTTCATCATAATAAAAAAGGACCAATCAGAGAACACCCACAAAACCATCAGCAACATCTTCAAATGAATCCATTTCACAAGGGAAGAGGAAAATGACAACTCACTACTCTTTCTGGATATCCTTACCAGCAGAGACTACAGTGGCAAACTAGAAACACAAGTGTACCGAAAAACCACTCACATCAATGAAGTACTCAACTACCAAAGTAATAACCCGACCTCCCACAAGAGCTGTGTAAGAACTCTATTCAGACAAGCACAAACACACTGCAGCAACATTGAACAGCAGAAAAAGGAAACAGATTATCTATATGACTTCTTCCAACTAAATGGATATTCACACAATTTCATTAAAAAGTGCCTGACCACTCAATCTAATAGCAATAGCAATAGCAATAGCAATAGCAATAGCAATAGCACCTAGACTTATATACCGCTTCACAGTGCTTTTACAGCCCTCTCTAAGTGGTTTACAGAGTCAGCATATTGCCCCCAACAATCTGGGTCCTCATTTTATTGACCTCAGAAGGATGGAAGGCTAAGTCAAATTTGACCCTGGTGAGATTCAAACTGCCAAATTGCAGGCAGCCAGCAGTCAGCAGAAGTAGCCTGCTGTACTGCATTCTAACCACTGCACCACCACAACTCTTATAATATAATACAGCACAACCAACACAAGCCATAAAAGGATAATACTGCCATACATCAAAAACATATCAGAAACCACCAATAGACTATCACAACCACATGGCACCAGCAAAGGACATGAACCAACTAAAGCCCTCCAAAACATTCTAAGCAAATAAAAAACCAGCCCCAGAATTAAAAACAAGAGTCATCTACAACAGACAGTATAAAGACTGCAACAGCCACTACATAGGACAAACAGGCAGAAGACTGGTAGAACACATCCATGAAAACCAACTAGCAATCAGAAGACATGATAAGAACTCTTTAATTTCACAAAATTTGGACAGACTTAACCACAGTTTTAACTTGGAAACTGTGACCATTTTAGACCAAGCCAAGTCCAAAAGTTGTAGAAAATTCTTCGAAATCTGGAACTCTGACAAATCAGCCATCAATAGATAGACAGATATAAAACATCTACATACTGTGCAAAAGGGACAATCAACAAGTCAAAAAGGGAACAAAAAGATGAAAACACCTCCCCACCAGCAATTGATACCTAGATGAGTATTAGATTAACATCAGATCAGCAATCAAGAAGTAAACAATACCCCAATCAAAGAACTGCCAAACAAGTTAACAATAAACAGCCCAACCAAAGAACCACCAAGGCCACTCCCATCAACACAGACAGGGCAAGCCACTACAATATAAATTGAACACAAACCCCACACCCTACTACCATTGATGATGTTGCCTGATTTGGGTAATGTTTCCACTCTTGGTGACCCAAGTGATTCCATGGCTGCCCTCTCATGATTGCTGAAGGCTGTAAGGGCCTGGATTGGGGACAACAGGCTTCGATTGAATCCTGGCCAGACCAAATGACTTTGGGTACATGGGACCTTGAGATCTGGGACTTTGTCATCTTTGTCTCTGGATGGGATGGCACTAACCCAGCCAGATCTGGTCCACAACTTGGGGGTTCTCCCAGACTCATGACATCTGCTCAAAGAGCAGGTGGCCGTTGTGGCTAGGAGAGTCTTTGCACAACTTTGGGTTGTGCACCTGTTGTGACTTTTCCTGGATCAGGATTCCCTATGCTCAGTCATTCAAGCCCTAGTCATCTGTTGATTAGACTATTATAATGTGCTCTACATTTGGAACAGGGGTGAAATGCTCCCAGTTCACTCGTACCTGTCGGTCACCATAGAGCCGGTTGCCAAGGTAGTGCGAGGCGCCGCCCACCCTCCCGGATGCCGCCATTTGGGTTCTTTTACCCTCTGCGCATGCGCAAAGCGTTCTGTGCATTCGCAGAGGGTAAAAGAACCCAAATGGTGGCATCCGGGTGGGTGGGCGGCGCCTCGCGCTACCTTGGCGACCGGCTCTACGGCGACCGACAAGTAAGAGCGAACCGGGAGCATTTCACCCCTGATTTGGAAGCTACAGCTGGTTCAGAGTGCAACACCGTGGGCAGTTCTTGGGGTCTGAAGAATGGCCCATGTAACACCACTGCTCCATGAGTGCATTGGTTGCCAGTCTGTTTCTGGGTGCAATTCAAGTTATTGGTAATCACCTTTAAAGCCCTTCATGGCAAGAGTCCAGGCTACTTGAGGGACTATCTCATCCCACTAGAATTGGCCCATCCCATCTGGGCTGGCAGAGGAGGCATGCTGTAATACCTGTTGGCCTGATTATTCTAGCTAGTGGGGTCCGAGAGAAAGGCCTTCTCTGCCATTCAACCTGCCCTCTGGAACATCTTGCCCACCAATGTGAGGTTGGCCCCAACCATCCTGGCTCTGCCACTTAGCTTGGGCCCCAAATGGGGGAGTATCACAGTGGAGGTGGTTGATCGAGTAACAACAGATCCCACCTACCCTCTCCTGCCTTTGCCTTCCCCATCTGTAGTTGGATTTTAAACTTGATGTTTTTATACGTATATAAACATAAACTTCATGTATTCTCTCTCTCTCCCCCCTCTCCCTCTCTCTCTCCCCCCCTGTGGTAAGATGGGCAGTCGATAAAATTTATAAATAAATAATAAATAAGGAAAGAAAGAAAGAAAGAAAGAAAGAAAGAAAGAAAGAAAGAAAGAAAGTGCTGCAAGAAAACAACCAAGCTCAGAGAGCACCAAGGACCCCTCGTTTCAACCCTGAGCTACAAATATTCTATCAAAAATAAAATTGTTATGCAAATTATGTGGTTGAGTGGTGATGTTCCATAGATCATAAAAAGATCAAGAAAATTAAATCAGATTTAAATTCTGGATGACCCTATATTGTTTTCAGTAGAATTGAATGGGCCATGGTATTTTTAAAGTGGTCATCAAGGATATCCTTATCATTTGCATGTTTTGAAACCTATGGATCACATTCTTGTCTATGATAATGAGAACACTCAATTAAAGTCGCCTCATGGTATGATGGGTGGGAAATGAATTAACAGCTGTAATTTTTTTTCTTAGCTCTTGAACCTAACTATAACTCAGCTGGGATCCAAATAGAGCAGGCTCCTGAATCTTCCAAGGAACTGTACTCTTTCTGAAGTAATCATATGTAAAACTTTTCTTTAGACTTCCTCACTCAAGTGTTAAAGAAAACAAAAGACAGGGGATATATGGACTTGATGGCAGAGTGTTAATACAGTTATGCAGTTCTTTATTCACCCCCATACTTTCAGGGAAATACCCCAGTTGGCATGCTGTCCAGTTCAGGATCTTGAGAATATTAATTGCAACTGAAAGGTGAAATCTAAAAATACTTTTCTACTGAATTGACCATGGCTAAAAATTAGATTCCTAACAGTTATCTCAGGGCTGATCAATCCAGAGAATTACCACAGCTGCTTAACCCATGACAGATGTTGAGCAGAGAAATTTACCTGCATTTTTCCTATCAGTTCTGTTTCAATTTGATGAAACAAAATTTGCTTCTGAAATTTCCTGCAAAGAAGACAAAAAAAAAAGTGACATTTTCATGGGAGGAGTGGGATGTTTTTACACTTCTTTAATTATCAGTTGCTCAAGGCATATGTACCAACATCCTGTCTTACATAATATAATCCCAGCAGTTTTCAAATCTCCTGCTTTCCCATGCTTCCATTCAATCCCAAGGGAAGACAATGAATGACCCTCCTTCCATTCCAAAAGGAAGACATTTTGAGGACCTTCACACTCTCACTACCTGTTGGGGAATTTCTTCTTCACCTGGAGAAATTCTGAGAACTCATTTATCCATCAGTGTAGCTATACAGTTAGATGAGAATATAATAGGGCCATTTGTCTCCCTCTAGTTGCATGTTCATTTTCCTGAAGACCCAAGGAAAACTTAGAAGTTGAGACAAACTTATTTCACCATAACGTATTTGATTAATTGCAGGGGCAAATATGAGGGTACTAGTGCCAAATCAATTTTCCTGAGACACTGCCTATATTCTGAGTTGGATGCAACATGTACATTATATTGTCATACTGATTGATACCTTAAGCCAATGGCCTCCAACCTTTTGGGCCCGGTTTCTTGGAGAAAGGTTTTTCCACGGACCGAAGGGAGCATAGTTTTGCATGCTGCTTCTATCCCGCGGATGGAGCTTCGCTTGTTTGCATAGCCTGGTTGCTGGCATGCCACAGACCAGTACCGGTCCACAGACTGGGGGTTGGGGACCCCTGCCTTAAGCAGTTGCCTACATTATCTCTATCAGTCTTTTCAACTTGTAGGAATACTACAGTACCTGGCTTTACTATGTTGTTGGTGATGGTGGAAGCCCTAACTTTCTGACAAGAGTAGAAACTTTATAAGTCTACCTTTGTTTACACAATAAGTAGATAATAATCTCCCTTATTCCTGTCACTGGTGCTGCTTCTCACCATAAATGAAAGAAGACAGAGCCTTCAACAATCCCTTATTGCTAATGCCATTGCCAACCATTCAGAAAAGCCGGAATGGAGATGTCCAGCTGTGATAAAGAGATCTTCCAGGGCAACTCCCATGTAAATGTCCCAATAAAACTAGAAAGTAAAGATACCTGATAGGAGGGAGTGGTGCTGATAGGCCCCATTTTGAACAAATGTAGTAATTTTAAGCTACCGCCCTCAAGGTAATTGGCAGAGGAAGGTTAAATTTAATGTGCCAAGAATGTAATTTTGCTAGACAAGAAACAGAGAAACTTACTTCCCTGTTACACAACTCTCATAGGCAGTCAGTAATGGAAAAGCACTGTCATCCTGCAGCAGATTATTAATATTTTCCCACCATCCCCCAATGCCAAATAATACATAGTAACAGCTATATATCTGTCATATGCATAATATGTGGGTTCAATTATGTGTGCATACTTTCATAGAACTGCCTGGTTTTCTGCAAAGTTTCCAAATGTTTCCAAACTCATTTGGATGAAACAGATTGCATTGTACTGGTTTTTGATCTCACCAATAATCAAAGCAATATTAAATAAGCATGATGAAGATCTAGATGCAGAACATTGTCAGCAGTTTATTCTTGTGGTGATAGGGAAAACCCTTTTCAATTTTAAAATATAATGGCTCCTGGAATTTAAAGTGAGGACTTTTGGCTCTGTTCAATATACAGTATCTTGGTAATTATATCCGGTAAGAGTCATCTAGAATAACTTAAAATATATATTAAAATAATGGACATGAAAACCCACATTTTTGACATGTCTTCTTGACACATGGGTCAAATAAGATCCAAAAAAGATTGAAGAAGCGTAGAACTGTAAGTTATGGCTGACCAAACATTAAGTATTGTGCAAGGGTGTGGAGATACATGCACATAAACCATGAGCAAAAGTGAGTGTGTGAGAAAAGGGATTGCCGAACCATATTTCTGCTGAGGCTCAAATTACTACTTGTGCTGTTTCAGCTATATCTGCCTGAGAGATGTTAAGAGAGGACGAACAAGAAGGGACAGGAAAGGCCCTGATAAAGCAGTAATGAAGATAGATTAATTAGTAGGAGACCCAGAATAGGTGAGGCTGTACAAATCCAAGAGAGGTTTCCAAAACAAGCATAATTTGCATGCAAATTTCAAGTTGGAAGATAATAGCAGGGAGGGTGATCCTCACACTGGAAATGAAACAAATGAAAGAGGGTTTCTGATAAAGGAGAAAAGAACACACTAATTCATCTTTGAAATGCCTGGAATCTTCAAGTGAGATTGAAACAACTCTTTCCTGAAACCTTGAAGAACTGCTGCCAGTCAGTGTTGATAACACTGACATGAAACGGACAAGTGCTGAGCAACCACAGAAGGCAAATTGACCATCCTTTCCTCAAAGATTACTGTAGGCTTCAGCCCAGACCATTAATTTTTCTGGCTTGGTTCTAAATGGCTCTTTTCTTAGAGAAAAGCAGAATTCTCGGCCTACTTGTATTTTGCACCTGATGTCTGCTTGCCTGCTTGTCTGCTTGCCTGCATCTACCTCGCCACGGGGCTGGCGGTGGAATTCCCCAGGCTTATAGTTCTGGGGGATTTCAACCTCCCATCCCTGAGGGGGGGGGTCCGAGGTAGCCTGAGATTTCATGGAAACCATGACTTCCATGGGCCTGTCCCAGATCATCCAGGGGCCGACTAGTAATAGTGGTCACACACCCGATTTGGTGTTCTTGTTGGAGCAGTGCCTATGTGACCTGGAATTGGTGGACCTGTCCTTGATCCCCTTGTCATGGTCGGATCACAGTCTAGTGGCAATGAGTTTCTCAAGAGCTGTACCTCCCCGCAGGGAGGCAGTACCTATTAGATTGGTCCTCCCCCGTCGACTAATGACCCGGATGGGTTCCAGAAGGAGCTGGGGGGTTATAACTGCAGATCTATTGTGCAGTCCAGCTGAGCTCTTAGTTACTGTTTGGAATAGGAAGGTGACTGAGGCTCTGGATAGGATTGCACCCATGCAACCTCTCCTCACCCATAGACCTCTCTGTGCCCCGTGGTATACAGCGGAACTGAGAGGGATGAAACACATGAGGAGATGTCTAGAGTGCCGCTGGGGGAAGACAGGGGATGAACTCGATCGAACATGGGTAAGAGCTGCTACTAAGGCCTACCTTCTGACAATTTGTGCGGCGAAGTGTAAATACTTCTCCACACTAATTGCGTCTGCAGATAATCGCCCAGTGACCCTCTTTAAGGTGAGCCACTGCCTCCTGGGGAAGGAGGTGATTGAGGTCCACCTGAAGGGGCATGCTGAGGAATTTGTGGATTTTCTGGAAGACAAAATCGCTCGACTTCGTTCCCAGTTAGATGCCGGCGTGGTTACTGGTCCGGTGGAAGTCCCTGAGGCAGGTTCTCACCCTGTTATCTGGGAACAGTTTGACCCTGTTGCTCCCGAGGAAGTGGACAGGATCCTAGGGAGTATGCGTGCAAGCACCTGTGTTTTCGACCCATGTCCGTCCTGGCTTGTGAAAGCTTCCCAGGAAGTGACAGGCGAGTGGACTCTGGCGGTGATTAATGCTTCCCTACAGGAGGGGGCAGTGCTCCAGCTCTTTAATGAGGCCGTGGTCCTCCCACTTCTTAAGAAGCCATCGCTGGACTCCACCCAGTTGGATAATTTCCGACCTGTCTCCAATCTTCCCTTTTTGGGGAAGGTTGTTGAGAAGGTGGTCGCGCGGCAGCTCCAGAGGTTTATCTCGGATAAACGGATTATCTCGACTTCTACCAGTCAGAATTCAGGTCTGGATTTGGGACAGAAACGGCATTGGTTGCACTTTTGGATGATCTCTGGCGGGAGCGGGATGGGGGTAGTGCATCCATCCTTGCTCTACTTGACCTCTCGGCGGCTTTCAATACCATCGACCATGGTATTCTCCTGGGGTGGCTTTGGGGGATGGGAATGGAAGGACTTGTGCTATTCTGGTTCACTTCCTTCCTCTGTGGCCACTCTCAGTCAGTGCTGATAGGAGGGGAGAGATCCAGCCCTCGTCCACTGCTTTATGGGGTTCTGCAGGGCTCGGTACCCTCTCCGCTCCTGTTCAACATTTATATGAAGCCACTGAGTGAGATCATCCATCACCATGGACTGAGATATCACCAATATGCTGATGATACTCAGCTGTATGTCTCGGCCCATGGTGAATTAAGTGATGCTGTGTCCTCCCTCTTGCAGTGCCTGGAGGCTGTTAGGGGCTGGATGGGGAGCAACGGGTTGAAACTAAACACTTGCAAGACCGAGTGGCTCTTGGTTTGGGGTTCGTTGGCTCAGGGAGAATTGCCACCTTTGGTCTTGGATGGGGTGGCACTACCCCAAACAGACCCTGTGTGTAATCTAGGGGTTTTCCTCGACTCACGACTCCTGCTCGAAGAGCCGGTGGCGGTTGCCTAGGGTTATTTATTTTTATATTTGGATTTTTATATCTTTTTGATATATATTTGTTGTACACTGCCCACAGTTGCTTTTCATGAGAAAATACTGTACATATTTGATTAATAAGTTAACTAAATAAGTGGATGTTGTGACTAAAAGAGCCTTTGCACAATTCCAAGTTGTATACTAGTTACTCCCATTCCTGGATCGGTAGGCTCACGCTCAGTCACTCACACATAGTCATCTTTTGTATGGATTACCACAACACGCTCTACATGGGGCTGCCCTTGAAGAGCATCTGGAAGCTCCTGTTGGTGCAAAAGCAGCAGCCCGCATGGTTTTGTGCAGACCCCGGTGCGCACATGTATCACCTCTCCTGCGGGAGCTGCATTGGTTGCAGATTTGCTTCCAGGTGCAATTCAAGGTGCTTCTTGTCACCTTTAAAGCCCTTCATAGCTTGGGACCAGGTTATCTGAGGGACCGTCTCTTGCTGGTCACATCTACCTGACCCCGATCAGAGCGGGGAGGCAGGGAATGTTGCAGGTCCCATCCCCGAGGGAGATACACCTGGTGGGACCCAGAAGAAGGCCCTTCTCCGTGGTGACTCCCTCTCTCTGGAACATCATTCCCCCCAAGATTAGAAAGGCCCCCAGTCTAATACTCTTCTGGAAGGTGCTGAAGACCTGGTTCTGCCAGCGGGCCTGGGGAACCCAGAGTGGGATGGAGCCCATTAAATGGCTCGTGTGATCTGCTGTCGCTGGGGCGGGGGGTGGGAGGTGGGGAGTGATTTTGTTATATTGTACTATATTAATTTATTTGATTCTTTTTGTTAGTTTTTATTGTTTTAAATGTGGTCTTTTACTCTGTAAGCCACCTTGAGTCGCCATGGGCGAATAGGCGGCAATATAAATTAAACAAACAAACAAACAAACAAACAAACAAATATTTCCATCGGTCAGCTCCCCTGTCAATTTATCTGTCCAGGTTTCCATCTGCATTCTAATCCAATTTTCTGGAGTTTTCCCACATATTTTGCCAAGCTGGAGGTATCTCATACCTTTAGTCTTACAGTAGCTAGTATTTGTTTATATCTAGCAGACTTGAGACTAAATTTGAAATTCTTCACAGAACCTGTGGACAAGATAAAATGATATTCTTCAAAGAAAAAGAAACTTTGTGGCTAATTCTCTTTTATTAAATTGAATGAGAACAGTTAAAAAAACACAGGAGATATTTCTGGAATATAGAATGCACTGGTCTGCATTTTGGAATGTCACCAGTTCTCTACTGACAAAAAAAGGGAGAGGGTCCCAAGGGTGCTTTTTTTCAAGAGGCAACTGGACTTTCTGGTTTTTCTTTAAAGATGTTTCGCTTCTCATCCAAGAAGCTTCTTCAGCTCAGAGCTGAAGAAGCTTTTTGGATGAGAAGTGAAACGTCTTCAAAGAAAAACCAGAAAGTCCAGTTGCCTCTTGAAAAAAAGCACCCTTGGGACAACCATGACCTGGATGACTGAGAATCTCCATAGACAAAAGGGAGAGGGAAACCCCTTGAGAAGGTATATGGAAATAAGGATTGTGCAGATACATCATGTAAATATAGTTGTTTTGAATGCGAAGGAAGAAATGCTGCAAATAGAGTCATAGAACTATGGTTAATCTGTCAAGGCAAAAAGATGATTATTGTCTAACTCCTTATTCACTTCTAATTAAGTGAATTTAACTTGCAAACTTATTTCCACTGTGTGCCGAAGTCAAAGTCATTGCAGAATTACAAGACAGTGTGAGAGCAACCATCCTGAATTTTGCTGGCATCATTGCTACATAGGAGCTAACATTCCTCAAGTGATGTTGTAGTGTTGTGCTTTATGTGCATTGATTCTGGCTGATACTCCAGAGGAAAGTAAATATAACTAGGTATATAAAAACTAGCTTAAAGATTGCCAGCTCTGCATCCTGTTCAATTTGATTATGTCATTGGAAGATAGTTAAACATAATTTAACAAGCACAATTTATTCTATCAAAGATTGCTACTGTGTATGAGAGACAACAAATGGCTGAGCCTTCTTTGTTTATCTGTCGGTACTACTTTGGAGGAGGAAGTGATTATAATTTCTTATGAGAATAGGAGAAATACACAAGACAGGATCATATATATTCTAGATGAGCTGAGAAACTGGCTCAAAGAAAGTTAAATATTCTGATTCATTATGGGAAAGCTACATACACAACATTAGTCATTTGGACAGACTGTATATGATTCCATTAAACCCCAAGACTTCAAAACACAAAATAAAAAGTCTCCTGCAATACAATGTAGTCCTACTCCCTCTGGTGACATCACTGTCATCATCACCGTGGTTACATCTCCTGTGACTATTGGAGGAAAAAAGTTTTAAAAATTAAAAGTGCCAGATGCATCTCTCCAACTGGAGTAAAGTTCCCAGCTCCTTTACAGTGCTTAGGAAGTGAACCTGTAGAGCTTAAAGTGACTGTTCTTGGACGTTTTGATGCCAAAGGACCTCATGATATTGTCATAGGAGCAAGTTTGGAATGTTTGTTTGATTAGCAAATTACTAATAAATGGGTCAGGGTGATCATGGAAATGCTGGAAAACAGAAAGTAATAGCCACTGGAAATACTTGGAGTTCTTCTTAAACTTGGGACACCTCATGTGGTTCCCAAAGGCATCAAAGCGCTGGAAGACACCTCTTTTGGCATCTGATAGATCATTTACCCCATTGTACTTTAAAAAATAAATAAATAAATATGGATCAAGGCTGAGAGTTAGGTTTCTGGAAGTTATTTCAGAACTGATCGATCTAGACAATTGCCATAGCTGGCTAACCCATGGCAGATAGGTTTGATTTTTAAATATGTGACAGATAAAAAATAAATAAAAAGCAAGAAGATCCAGAATGTTCTTGGATTCCATATAGAATACTGAATAACAGAGTTGGACGGGACCTTGGAGGTTTTCTAGTCCAACTCCCTGCTCAGGCAGGAAACCCTATACCAGTGACAGCTAACCTTTTAGGCACTGAGTGCCGAAACTGGAGCGCGCGCGCACGCGCGTGCTGGAGCACTGGAACCCAGAAGAGAGCAGCTGGCTGGTGCGCATGCACATGCGGTGGCCAGCTGCTCTTCCAGGTTACGGCATGCACATGCGTGCCGGAACCCAGAAAACAGCAGCTGGCTGGTGCACATGCGTGCCGGACCAGCTGGCTGGCGAGCATTTGCACGACGGAACCTGGAAGAGCAGCTGGCGACGGTGCGCGTGCCCACAGAGAGGGCTCTGTCTGCCACCTCTGGCACGCATGCCATAGGTTCGCCATCACGGCCGTATACCGTTTCAGACAAATGGTTGTCCAATATCTTCTTAAAAGCTTCCAGTGTTGGAGCATTCACAACTACTGGAGGCAAGTTGTTCCACTGATTAATTGTTCTCACTGATAAGAAATTTCTCCTTAGTTCTTAGTTGCTTCTCTCCTTGATTAGTTTCTATCCATTGCTTCTTGTCCTGTCTTCAGGTGCTTTGGAGAATAGCTTGACTCCCTCTTCTTTATCCCTCTTAGATATTGGAACACTCATATCATGTCACCCCTAGTCCTTCTTTTCATTAAACTAGTCATACCCAATTCCAGCAACAGTTCTTTATGTTTTAGCCTCCAGTCCCCTAATCATCTTTGTTGCTCTTTTCTGTACTCTTTCTAGAGTATCAGCATCTTTTTTTACATTGTGGTAACTATAGCTGGATGCAATATTCCAAGTGTGGTTTTACCAAGGCATTATAAACTGGTATAGGTCCCATTGTGTTCTTAGAAGGTGGCTGCAACCCATGTTTGGTCTACAGTTATGCTCACCTGCCCAGAAACACAGAGGTGTAAACTGGGGATTGAAAATTTGGAAACTTGGAGCGTATGTTTCTGTGTGCACTGAGAACAGCCTCATCAATTTGCTATCTTGTAAACTAGTCTTTTGTGATTGGCTCCGTTGCTATTTTCTTTGAGTACACACAGTGTGCTTTGAAAATGTCAGATGCAATCACTGGCTTTAAACTATTAAGGGTCTTTGCTCAGGATTGTTTTGAATGGAAAAAGCTTTCATTTGGGGGAATGTGCCACTGTTCCAGCTATAGACAGGGAACAGATGTTTTGTTTGCCCATGAATGTATAACTGCATGCGATAAAAATGGAAGTTGTTCTGGAACACAAGCACAGTGGCCACATTTGCACATCACTTTAGGCCAGTAATCCTTGCCTAATAAACCACATTTAGGCCCCTAGGAGACAGAAAGCAATAGCAGTGCATATCATTTTATCCATAGACATAATAAGAAGAGTGTACTAGTCTAGTTATTGCATAAAACAAACCTACTTTTACATGGACAGTTCATTGCTATGAGTACCATGAGCATAAAATACATATTTTGTTGATTCTGGACTACTTTGGGGAAGAATTGTTTGTATAAACCTGTTAGATTTCCAATAGGAAGACTCACAATCTTTAATTGTGAAAAACATGGTGCTATTATAGTTACTATAACAGCTTTACTGTATTTATGGTGAAAACTTTTTGCTTAATGAATGGAATTATTAATATGTTTTATAAAATTGTGCATAAAGAAATGATATAGCCATTTGCTCTAGCCTTAGAAAGTAGCCTGTAATTGCCTTCATGTAGCCCTGTTGGATACTAAACAACAACTTAACCAGGCCGATTGCAAATTTAGGAACTACACTCAAAAAATGTGGCAAGCTTGGCCAGTTTTAACCTTAGGTTTCCTTCTCCCACCATGCTTAGCATATTTGTCTGAATCCAGCCTATTCAATTAGTTGTCCATTAAGTAGTATATGTGAACCTAGAAAACAGACTAATTAAATAATTGATTGGGGAAAGAAATCAAAATTATCTACATTAAAAACAAAAACAAAAGTACAAATATTTATACTAAAAGTTGATATTTATTTAATGTTGATGAATTTTGTATTTTAGTCTCACCTGGTATTGGGTAATATTTTTTTCTTTATATTCTATTGTCATATAATATATAATATAATAACATGTATATTTAATTGAAAAAAGATTGTGTGGGGATGGATGAGGATAGAAGGACGCACATACTGTGCAGCCTCTTCTACCTTCCTGAAATTTCATGTTAAACCTGGATGTCTGAAGAGAGATAGTAACTATCTTGACCAAAACCTGGTTAGAATCCTCAGTGTGATCAGGATTCCTGCCTAACCAGACTTCTAGTTCATAGGTAAGACTGAACCCAGGTTTCATTGAGTGTGACTATCATAGCTTTAATTCAGCATAGGAAAGTTTAAAGTGTGCTGAGAGAGCAAGACTGTCATACATGCTCCTGTACTTGTTTTGCACTTTGACATTTGAAATAGGCTCCTGATTCCATAAATTAACTTAAATAAGAGGAAAGGAATCATTACAGTGTCTGAAACTTTCGTCCCTCCTGGCGCGGCTTTGGATTAATACTAGTTCAAATACGTATAAAGAGAAAATCAGATACAATATGAATTGCTATGATTGCCAGTAAATAGAGTTGATAGCAACTGCTTATAGAGGAAATATAATGAGTACCTGCCTTGTGCCAGGTTGTGCATTTGGATATAGTAGAAATAGTTAGTAGAACAGGTTTGGAAGTGTGAGAAAATGCCTATTGACTTCTTCTTATATTCATATTGGCTTTCATCCTCATTATTGCGGGAGGATTAGCTCTGTTTCTCATAATGCCAGGCCATGGGTCACATGAAAAAACCTGCCACAATTTGCATGAGGATTCACACAGCAGGTCAGTACAAATGAGAATAGAGTGCTGGAAAAGATGGATCTCTGCAAGATATTGCAAGGTAGGGCATTATTTGCATGTTCTGGTGCCAGGGATATGATAGATTGCTTATATAATTATCTAACTCATCAGCATGATCACTTTTCCACTCTTGGTACATTTGAGATGTGGCTGTAGCTTTGCATATATTGATAGCGTAGCAGCATGAATCCACTGAGGTTTGATTCTAGCTTAAGCACTTTTACCAGAGAGTGAATGTATCAGAGGCTAGAAGTGGACAGTGAGCGGAAAGTAAATTTTGAAGGCCGATGGTGGGAAAGATCCCCCCCACACTCTCTCACAGCAAGAAACCAAGCAAACCCCAAACCTCTTCCTGACTGTAAAAAAGAGGAAGAAAAGAAACAATGAATTCTTTTCCCCTCCCATCTCCCAGCATGGATGCACTTCCTAGTTTTCCTCTAAACTAGAACAATTAACCCGTGGAACAGCTTGCCTTGAGAAGTTGTGGGTACTTCATCACTGGAGGTTTTTTAAGAACAGACTGGACGTCCACTTGTTTGAAATGGTATAGGGTCTCCTATACCATTGAGCAGGGGATTGGACTAGAAGACCTCCAAGGTCCCTTCCAGCTCTATTCTGAATTTAAATTTAGAATCAGTAATGTTGTGGCTTCTGGATACTCTCCTAAGAGAGCTCCAAAACCATATAGTGGGAGAAGGGCTTCACAAGAGTTGGCCAGTGTCCCTTCTAGATTTCCTCCAGCCTTGTAAATAATAATGTCCAATGTTTGGACAGTGTCTGCCAACTTCCTGTGATCTCATATTTCCAGGGGGGGGGGGTTCTCGAAACCCATAGTTTCAGCTGCCAAGAAGACTACAACAGCAGTGCTTGTCACCACCATTGTTGTAATAACACCTACTTAATATAATTACACTATTTCATAAGCTTATCTAATGCACACCTAGATCATGGGGTCTCCCATACCAATTGCAATTCAGTACCTTCTAGCTAGGGCTGTTTTATAGAAGACTCTGACTGCTTCTAATTTTTCTTCCAAGTGAGCAGTTTGGGATTAAATACATATAATTCAATGAAGTGCTACTTAATGTTTGTTCTTAAATAAACATGTCACTGAAAAGTTTCCCTTCAGATACTTGAATATATTTTGCACAAAACGCTGGAACAGTCAAAATTAATGACAGCTGGCCTTAATAAAATATCCCCAGCCGCTTTTGTTACCAATAAATATTTAAATATCAATTTTCCATAGGCTCTGGCAAGTTAGAAACAAATCATTTAGATATGCTAAGATAGCTTTCTTGTGCTTGCCACTTACTTTTCTATTGCTCTTTCAATCAGTGTATAACTATTAAAAATAAAATGGTTGTAATCACTATGGAAATAGGTCCCCCCATAAGACCATTCTAATAAACTAGCTATAATCCTCTGCTTTCTCATTGTTATTTCAATCTTCCAAGATGGAATAGAAAGAGATGACACAAAGGATTATAACTCATCAGTAAGAAAGCATAGGAAGACTAAGAAAGCTAGTTTTTTTCTTTCTACAGTGCGGTTTATTAAACATGCAAGACTTTCCAATCTGAAAATCACTACAAAATCCAGCTTTGTGTGTGTGTTTGTGTGTGTGTATTTCTGTGTACACTTGCATGTGTCCTATTAACCATATAATAAAACACACATATTAATTAGAAGAAAAAATAATTTGTATTTTTTTTTTACACAAGAGGTGAATATAGGGTGCATACATACGATGAGAAATAATTTATAGGACAAATTCTTCATCAGATCAGTTCAAAAAAGAAAGGTGGAAAAAAAACCTCTTGGCTCTTGACACTAAAGGCTTAACATCAAATGCGGCCAGAAATCCATTTTCACAGTTTTATTGCCCATTCTGGACGCTTCATTTCAAAGGGAAAAGAATTTGAATTCAGACACATAAAATTCCCTTTGTTCTCTTGCCCTCCAGCCTTTGGTGCCAATGTGGACAGTTCTGTAGGGAGAGTCAGAGATTTAAAAAAAAAAACCAGGAAAAAGAAAAAAGAAGCAGCTTAGATACCTGCCTTCAAATCATACCCCTTTGGCTTTGCTAATTAAATCAGGTTTGCAATAAACTTGACAAAGCACTGTCAATTATAATAATTTACATTAGCAAACTGAGCAAAGAGGCTTTAAACACTCGTGTAAAAAAGGCACACACAACTCTCATACCGCTTTGGAATTAATCTATCTATCCTAAAGTACAGCACTTTGAATTGCTGGGGAGGGGGTCATGATCTACGTGGACAGTTTGATTAGATGCTTTTTAAAATCACAGGCACTTTGAAGATGCGTTTTTGTTGGTTTCCTGTTAGTTCTACCTGGCCTTTCCCCTCCATAAGTTATTATTCCTGGTATGGAAGGCAACTTGATTATCAATGATTCATGACTGATATACACATGCATATAAATTGCCTGGGGCCTGCTCACCTGGGAACTCATAAGCGAGCCTCTGCTTGTTCAGAACAGGAGTCTCTAGGAGATTTTGCTGACAATTGGTTCTGACCTCTGCATCAGCCACCTGCACTTATGGAGTTTACCTACTCAGGTATAGAAGTAAGAACAAAATGGAAGCCTAAGCAGTTTCCTTTGGACCTTTTCTTAACTGAGCAACCCCAGGATGTGCTGAAACTGCCATTCCTAAGATTCCCAGTGAGCAGGGCTTTCCATAGTCCTATAATATCTGGAGGGCATCAAGATGACAAAAAGGCAATCCAGTGCTGACAGAAAGTGCCCTATGTTTGAGCATGCCTGGAAGAATGGCCTCAGTCTTTGAACTTTGAGTGAGATACAAGAGCTGCTAATCACACAGAGCAGTGTTTCCAAACCTCAGCAACTATAGGATGTGTGAACTTCAACTCCCAGAATTTCCTAGCCAGCACGCTGACTGGGGAATTCTGGGAGATGTCTACCCACCCACTCAAAGTTGCTGAGCCTGAGAAATACTGATAGACAGGATTCAGATAATATGGGGCACTTATCCTCAGGCTAGTTGGCCCATAATAGAGCTTGATAATTCAATACTGTTTTAATTTTGGTAATCATACTTATTATAATAATTGCTGGTGCTGAGATATAGTAAACTATAAACCAAGAATTGAGAATCAAATGTTGGGCATAGTTTATTGCTGTCCAGGCAGAGTCCAGTCCTGGTTTAGAGAGCTTTATAGGCAGGGAACATGTCCTGCTTGTCCCACTTCCAGTCTAGGCAGCTGCCAAGCCAATATAGGAAGAGAATAGGTCAATATAGTCTTCTAGTTCAATCCATCGGGCTTTCTCTTACATTCTTGTAGGGCAGGGCTGTCAAACTCCTGGCCCGCGGGCCAGATGCATCATGCGCTGGCCAAGCCCACACCCGGTTTAGCAAAGGGGAAAAAAGTCCCGATACATCACGTGACGCCACCATGATGATGTGAGTTTGACACCCCTGTCGTAGGGGGTTATAGAATGTTGACTAGAATGGATTAACAACTGGGGGGGGGGGAATAATATAAAATGAGGGGAGGAAAACAGTTTAATTTTAGTGGAGATTTTCAACACAACCTACTCACAAGAAAATCCTTTAAAAAGCCAATGATACATAACCCAGGATAAGAATAAATATTAATATGCACCCACTGTCAATCGCATGAATAAAATGCTTTTTTGTTTCATAGGTGTTTTCCCTTTCTGTCTTCTGCTATTACATTGCATAATCTATTGACTCAATATTTACATTTGTTTTGGTAGGCTACCTATGACTCTTGCCTCTGTAAAGATTTCCATGGAGTTCCTTTCCACTTTGAAAACAAAACAAAACAATGCAATGTTCTAAAGGTTACTTTGTAAGATGTCTTTATCCTATCTATAGTTATTGTAGGAATTTTTCGTTAGAAGTAGAATCTGTGTAACTAATTAATAAAGTTCCTGAGAGAATATACAAACAAACAAACAAACAAAAGGATTTTCTGGTGACAAGAAAAATATAAATAATGATCTGATTACATATTATGTTAAACAAGTAATCTGCAGCTTGTCCTCTCTTTTGTATTCTTTCCAGTCTAGTGAGATGTTGGAAAGAAAGTACATAGAAGGGTTATTACTCTTCTGTCTGCCTGGCTGTCCATCAGCAAGGTAATTCTTTGAGAAATGAACAGAAGGAGGCCAAGGGGAAGTTGAGATGAAGTGGAAGGAAGATGACTCTGAAAGATGAGGTGAATTAAGCTGGAGTCTGCCAAAAAAAAAAAAAAATCCCAAGGAAAAAAATCCCAAGAAAAAAAAAATCTGTGGATTTTCCCCAAAAATCCTTAATGAGAAGAGATGGGCAGCAGCTTGATATGTTGCTATCTAACCTTAATCAGAATAAAGCTGGAAGGGACCTTGGAGGTCTTCCAGTTCAACCCCCTGCTAAAGCAGGAGACCCTATACCATTTCAGACAGCTGGCTGTCCAGTCTTTTCTTAAAAACCTTCAGTAATGAAGCACCCACAACTTCTGAAGGCAAGCTGTTCCACCAGTTAATTGTTTTCACTGTTAGGAAGTTTCTCCCTAATTCCAGGTTGCTTCTCTCCCTGATTAGTCTCCGTCCATTGTTTCTTGTCTTCGGGTGCTTTGGAAAATAAGTTGACCCCCTCTTTGTGGTGGCTCCTCAAATACTGGAATACTGCTATCATGTCACCCCTAGTCCTTCTTTTCTCTAGACTGGCCATACAAAATTCCTGCAACTGTTCTTCATATGTTTTTGTCTCCAGGCAAAAATTATCTTAGTTGCTCTTCTTTGCACTTTTCCCAAAGCCTCAACATCTTTTTTGTAATGTGACCAAAACTGGATGCAGTATTTCAGTTGTGGCCTTACTAAGGTTTTATAAAGTGGTACTAATACTTGACATGATTTTGATTCTATGCCTCTGTTTATACATCCAAGGATTGTATTAGCTTTTTTGGCAGCTGCCACACACTGCTGGCTCATATTTAAGTGATCGTCCACTAGGACCAGAGGTGGGTTCCTCCCGGTTCGGACTGGTTTGCCCGAACCGGTAGCGATCTGCTGGTGATGTCACAATGATGTCACGGATCCGGTTCGGTCGGTTCCGGTCAGTGGGCACCGCCATCTTTTTTTTTGAATTTTTTTTGATTTTTTTTTATTTATTTTTTTGAATTTTTTTGAATTTTTTTTTGATTTTTTTCTGGTTTTTTTTTCTTCTGCGCATGCGCAGAAGCTGAGTTTCCGGCACTGCGCATGCGTCACCATCTTGTTTTCGGCTTTTTTGGGGGGGAGAATTTTTTATTTTTTTGTACTGCGCATGCGTGCGCGTGAGAACCGTGCCCACGTGGCACGGGAGGAAGCAAACCGGCAGCAAGGTAAGTTAGAACCCACCCCTGACTAGGACTGTTACTGTTTTTGAGCCAGATTTCACCTAATCTGTTTTTCCTGCCTAGGTGTAAAACCTTGCTTTTCTCCACATTAAATTTCATGTTGTTAGCTAGGGCCCGTTATTTAAGTCTGTCAAGATCTTTTTGGATCCTGAGCTTGTCTTCTGAGGTGTTGGCTATTCTTCCCTCCCTTCTAGTCATATGAGAAAGCACATTCAGTCCATCCTATGTTTCCCCGTGTTCCCATATACACAAACCTACACAGATTCCACAGAAGGGCACAGCAGAATGTGCTTACACTGATACAGATGCAACATATTTGTTACACAGAAGAAAATGAAGATGCCTCCTATGGGCACCACGGGTAAAGAGGTTTTTTTATTTATTTGATTTGTGTAGCCGCCCATCTCAAACAAGAGACAAAAAAGTCCTGAAGAACTGCTTTGCATGTTTTCCTCACTTTATATCTTCTATGCAAATAGTCAACTCTCTAATCTGGATTGCCACATGAGGTTACATTACATGGACCGGTCTGTTTTCCTGCCCACTCCTGGTACTTAGCTTTTCATCTTTAGAAAAACGAATGCAGAGAAAATATTCCTGGATTGTTTGTGGGCAGGATACACTGACTTATCTAAAATGTATGAGCTGTTTGAGACATTTTTTTTTCCTCAAAAGTAAAAGAGCTCTAGGTGTCACAGAATGGTGGAGTCTCTACGGGGCTGGTTTTTTTTTTTTTTTTGCTTGACAGTTCCGATTGTGTAACCGTACAACATTCTCATTCCAGGAAGTTCTGTATAAAAGAAACAAACTCTGCGAAAAACCTGGATCATGAGTCCCCAAGATCCACTTTTATTGTTAAAAACGAAAAAGGACAAATCAAGAGCTTCAGCCAATTGATACATGTTTTTTTTACCTGTATAAATTTCCCTTCATGCCAAATTGTTAAGCTGAAGGGTGTTAAACCGCTGGTACTGTATATAAGGATAAACAGATTCTAGATTGGCCCAAAATTGAGCTCATTATAATGAAGGAATTTGAATGAACATTTGTGAGGTGTGCATGAGATTAGAGATTAATGACTAGCTTTCTGGCTGAGCTGCAGACTACAAATCTACAATGAAATAAGATTTCATATTCATTATCTACTCTAACTAGTACATCTGGTTAACCTTTGCTTTTTTTTCTCTTTCACAAGCAATTTCTTTCAGAGAACAATCCTATATTTGAAAATATCCTCTCTTTCAAAAGTGAGAGCTGTACTGGAGTTCCTTTTGAGAGTCAGATGAGTGGGACTGATGGGTGGGGTTTGCAATAGACAGACACATTCATGCACATTAACACACATTCTCTCTGCCATCGGCGATCTCTCTCTTTTTAAAAGAGCCGAGGTGGCGCAGTGGTTAGAGTGCAGTACTGCAGCTACTTCAGCTGACTGCTAGCTGTAGTTCAGCGGTTCAAATCTCACCGGCTCAAGGTTGACTCAGCCTTCCATCCTTCTGAGGTGGGTAAAATGAGGACCCAGATTGTTGGGGGCAATATGCTAACTCTGTAAACCGCTTAGAGAGGGCTGTAAAGCACTATGAAGCGGTATATAAGTCTAACTGCTATTGCTATTGCTATTTTATATACAACCACATATTTTTCCTATGATACATACACAACTGAAGATTGGGGGGGGGAGGCTTTAAACCTTTTTGTGTCCTCCCCTTCCCTCCAGTGATGCACCTGGAGAACAGGCTGAGGAAGCACATATATTACTTGGGCCATCTTCTCCATTATAGTGAGTGTTTATTTAATTGCAACTGATATGATTTCTACATTAGCAATTACGCATTCATTGGGATTTGCATCTTTTTTTTTTTGCAAAGCCATGTAAAGTTTGTTTCCTTTCTTGATGCTATGCAAGTGCTACTCTAGCAGTATCTGTTTGATTTTCAGATTAAAATTAGGCACGCAACCCAACCTCCTTTCTTGCTGAGAGCTAGACAGATACTGATACTTCAGAAAAGGCATAAATTAATCAGGACAATAAAGATCTCTCTTGTTCATCCCAGGGGTCAACATACAAAATTGAAACTTGTATGAAGAAGGGAATCAATCCTGAATTAATCGTAGGCATGGCTAGGATTTTCCTATGTAGAAGGATGTCCTCTATGGTCTGGAGTAACGTGGATAAGTCAAAATAATGGCCAAAAATCCTATTTCCTCATTGGTAACAGTAACATTTATTATTTGAAATTAAAAACTACTAGGTCAAGTGACCAATGTATAATGTTTCTGAGTATATTGAAATCCCATCCTTTGACTTATAGTTACTTAGAATGATTCTTGCAGTTATTAACTGGCACATGATGTGACTTGAAAGCAAATACACCCTACAAATATAGCCCTTGATTTATAACTGTTTGTTTAGCAATTGTTCAAAGTTGCAATACACCCCTCAAAAGCTATTTACGACCCAATTTTACAGTTATGACCCCCCCAGGTCATGTGATTGTATTTTGGGTGCTAGGCAATCAACTCACCTTCACAGCCATTTGCAGCATCTTGTGGTCACGTGACTGCAATTTTTGATGTTGTTTGCTTGTTTCTGACCTTTGCTTCTGGTTTCCAGCCCCCCCCCCAAAATGCCCATTGGGTAAAATGGATTCACTTAATGACCCATGGCATTTGTTTAATGGCTGCAGCATTCACTTGACTGTAGCATTTGCTTAAGGACCAACTGCAAAAAGTATCATAAAATCAAGTCTGATAACATGGTGATCTGCTTAATGACCACTACAACTTACAACAATAATTCAGGGCTCGGTTATGGTTGTAAGTCAAGGGCTATCTTTATCTATGTTCTTTCCCATTGTGGTGGAAGCAGCAAGCATGGATTTGAAATTGTCCATTCATGTGTTATTAATAGTTGAGGATATAATCCTAATAGATTGCAGACTATTTCTAGAAAAGGAATATAGCCATGATTTGTGGGAGGATTTTTATGGCTATCTTTTCTGATCAAAAACAGCATGTGCTGCATTCAAACAATATTCTTTATCATGAACATTGTTTGGAAGTTCTAGTATTCCAGCTCAGCCAGTGGTGGGTTGCTGCTGGTTCAGACCGGTTCTCCCGTGCCAGTGGTGGAAATTTGGACCCGCTCGCTGAACCAGCGGTGATGTCTGGCTGTCCACGCCCCCGAACCGGTTCTCCGGTTGCCGCGGCTGGCAAAAAAGCCCTCTGCACATGCGCAGAGGCTTCTGTGCATGCGCAGATGGTCATTTCCCTGATGTGACGTCAGTGCACATGCGAGCAAAGCGTGCACGCGCATGCAAAATGCGCACTTCCGTCGCAATGCGAACCGGTAGGGAAGGTAAGTGGAACCCACCCCTGAGCTCAGCATATCATATGAACTTGTTCACAGCATGACTAGGCAATGTGATCTAATGGATTAAGACTAGGCCAGGGGTCAGCAACCTTAAACACTCAAAGAGCCATTTGGACCCATTTCCCACAGAAAAGAAAACACCGGGAGCCATAAAACCCTTTTGATATCTAAAATGAAGATAACACTGCATATAACATTTTTTACCTTTATGCTATGTTTAAAAAAACTATAGTGTGTTGCATTTATGAAATTAATGACCTGCTACAGAGAAAACACATTTTTATTTCTGCATGCAACAAAAACATTTTGAACTCCAAAAAAAAAGATGGGTCGAAAAGCTCAATAAATCATGTGCCGGCGGGTGTCACACATTGAATAGAATAGAATAGAATAGATTTTTTTTTATTGGCCAAGTGTGATTGGACACACAAGGAATTTGTCTTGGTGCATATGCTCTCAGTGTACATAAAAGAAAAGATACGTTTGTCAAGAATCATAAGGTACAACACTTAATGATAGTCCGGGTACAAATAAGCAATCAAATCATAGTAGGAACCAGTCAATATAAATTGTAAGGATACAAGCGACAAAGTTACAGTCATATAGTCATTTGTGGGAGGAGATGGGAACGATGAGAAGATTAATAGTAGTGCAGACTTAATAAATAGTTTGACAGTGTTGAGGGAATTATTTGTTTAGCAGAGTGATGGCGTTCGGGAAAAAATTGTTCAATTGTTCAGTTGTCTGGGTGTGCAGTGCTCTATAGAGGTGTTTTGAG
>QLTV01002691.1:93298-117048 GCA_003457575.1 Thermophis baileyi
AATAATAATAATAATAATAATAATAATAATAATAATAATAATAATAATAATAATAATAATAATATAATTTTAATTAAATAATTAATAAATAAATGGCACCAGTCCTACACTCTCCCTTTGGAAATCAGGATGGCCCTAACTTGCTGGCCTTTTGCAAGGGCTAAACACTTGACCCTGTGTCTGGCTTTCTGAGCATTTCTTGATTGATAATAGTGGAATTTTATGTTTTCTCAACTGCTGTATATTTCAGTTTTTGTATTGTTGCAATTGTTTTTCTTTATTTTAATGTATATATAGGCAATCATACAAACTGAATGAATGAATGAATGAATAAACTCATTTTGTCTGAAAGGTGAAATGGTGCTTCTTTATTCCAAACACATATATCCTGTATTAGAAAATGTTGCTCCAAATTATAAAATATAACAAAGTAAAACCATACTTTTAAATTAGAATAAAAATATTTAAATTTAAAACATAATTTTTTAAAAAAAATACTTTCCATATGTGGACTAGATCACTATGCAAAAATGTAGCAAAGCATGCCAGCTATGGATGTTTCCTTTTTCTTTCCAAGCATCTCAGTAAAGTTGAGGGGACTCACTTCAGGGGAGCCATTTATCTAACATCTGAAAAAGAGGAAACGTCTCCTCAAAACGGAGGGGTAGGTTTGCATCAAAATTGCATGTAGTGACATGTGCAGAAGTGCAGTTGTGGAACACTGCTCTATGTATAGAAACATAATAAAATTCCACAAATGAGAAAAATTATGAGTAGGTTTTAGCAAAGGATGTACACATTCAAAACAAGTTATTACAATTCTGCCTTTCTAAAAGCTCTAGTTTTTAAAATTACCCTGCCATGGCTTAACATGCACAAGTATTCCACATAAATTAAGTCATGAGTCCATTCCAACCTTCTGAAAGCAAACTTCAGAAAGTTTTATTCACAAGTGCCAAAGCATCTGCCAGATACAAAATAGCACCTGGGCCCCCCCTATCTATCTAAAATATATTAGTACAGTAATGCAATATATCTGCCTATAGTATGTGATATATAATATATATGCTTAAAGCGACGTATCAGGCTTCCAAACTCAGACAAAGGGTTTTGCATTTAGCCAATTTTTCTGTGAATGTTTTGGGGGTGGGGGATATAGAAGAGCTTACTGATCTGATCTAAAGGTGACTTATCCTCAGATAGGGTGGTTTTGTCTGTATTTTCTCTTGGATGAAGGAACAGATTCTGATAGGAAGAGGAAGATATTTAAAAGTTGCTTTAAAAAGGGAAAAATTGATCCTGAATAAATGAATTAAATGTTTCTCTACTTTATTTCAGGGGGGAAAAAAACCACCTCTCTTTTTTTATTGGGGGTTTGAAAAACATTGATGCACAATGATTTCATATTATTTATGTTGCATTTTCTCCAGAAAGTAAAACATGGCATCCATGCTCTCTTCCCACAGCAACCTTTGAGCCAGATTATGCTAAGAAAGAAACAAGCCCAGAAATTACAGATGAGATAAAAGTTTTTGAGGAGATTTGAATCTGAGTTTTCTTTAGTTAAAGTCTGACACTCTTGCCATTATAAAAATTCTAGTTTCACAATTCTCCTAAGAAAGCTTATACATAACATTTAGCTGCCATGCAACGACTGGTGTTACTTTCCAGAACTCTTCATAGCAAGAACATCATTTTAATTACAAATGTTCTGCAATTTACATAGACTTTTGTAAAGCCTTTGATTCAGTGGTACACGACAAACTACTTCTGAAACTAAAATCTTATGGCATCTCTGGACCCCTACATGATTGGATAACTGCGTTCCTGTCAAACAGACAACAAGTTGTTAAAATAGAGAGTTCTCTATCAAATCCTGCACCTGTCAATAGTGGTGTCCCTCAAGGCAGCAATCTAGGACCAACACTCTTCATACTTTACATAAATGACCTTTGTGATCACATTATAAGCAACTGTGTTCTCTTCGCCGACGATGTCAAACTATTTAACACCACAGACAATGCTACTACCCTTCAGAAAGACCTTGACTATGTATCAGAATGGTCAAACAAGTGGCAACTTCAAATCTCAATCAACAAATGCTCTGTCTTACACATTGGCAAAAAGAATCAGAACACAAAATACAAGCTTGGAGGACACGACCTTGTAGACGACCCTCATTCTGTCAAGGATCTTGGAGTACTCATATCTAATGATCTGTGGGCCAAAGCCCACTGTAACAACATTGCCAACCGATCTAAATGTAGTTCATAAAATTATCTGCCACAATGTCCTACCTGTCAATGACTACTTCAGCTTCAACCACAACAATACACGAGCACACAATAGATACAAACTTAATGTAAACCGCTCCAAACTTGACTGCAGAAAATACGACTTCAGCAACAGAGTGATCAATGCCTGGAATTCACTACCTGACTCTGTGGTTTCTTCCCCAAACCCAAAAAACTTTAACCTTAGACTGTCTACTGTCGACCTCACCCCATTCCTAAGAGGTCTGTAAGGGGCCTGCATAAGCGCACCAGTGTGCCTACCGTCCCTGTCCTACTGTCCTATTGTCCTCATCTATCTGTATTCACTTTGATTATGTTTATGTTTATACCTATACCTGCTATCTTGTACATGTTTGACAAATAAATAAAATAAATAAATAAATAAATAAACATAGACCCATTTTATTGCACCTTTATTTCTTCTTCCTAGCCAAATTTTCTACTGAGAGAGACTAAAAAGATGGTGCTAGGCAGCTTTTAATGGAAATGTTAAAAAATCCAGGCAAAGGCATAATTTAGAAGATTTATATTACCCATATATGTTAATTTTCAACTCTGCTGTATAATAATTTAATAATTTGACTAGATGATAAAATATAGGACTTTAATATTCCTCTTTGTTTTGTGTGGGAATTATGGAAATGGAAAAATTAGGTACATATATTTTATACCCTCCACACATGTGAAACATATATAGTTGCTTATTATTTATTTATTGCATTCTTATCCCACCCTTCCTGCATGGAAAGTAAGTGTAATATAACATCTCCCTTCCTCCAAGGTGCACACATTTTATTCTCATAACCATTCAGGCAGGCTAGGTTGAGAGGACCAGAATCACTCAAAATCACTGTGGAAAGGATTTGAACTTTGCATTTGTATCAGTTCAGCTTTCTGCAATCCTGGTGGTTGTCCTAGCTGGGAATCAGGGGTGGGTTCCTCCCGGTTCGGACCAGTTCTCCCGAAATGGTAGTGGCCTGCTGGTGATGTCATGATGACATCACCGAACCGGATTGGTCGATGCCGGTCCGTGGGGGCAGCCATTTTTTTTTAATTTTTTTAATTTTTTTTTAATTTTTTTAATTTTTTTTTCCTTCTGAGCATGCGCAGAAGCTGACTTCTGGCACTGTGCATGGGGTCACCATCTTTTTTTCGGCTTTGGGGTTTTTTTCAGATTTTTTGTTACTATGCATGCGCGCACGCGCAAGGCGCAACCACGTGGCGCGGGAGGGAGCGAACCGGCAGCGAGGTAAGTTGGAACCCACTCCTGCTGGGAATAATAAGTTATATTTCAACTGTTCTAGAGGGCAGCAGCTTGCTGAAGTTATTTCACTCCAGTATTTGAATCTACTACATCGTATAACTCTGCTTCTCAAAGGTGCATTCTTTGCACAAGACTGGAAATTTATGAGAAAAGAATGAGTAAAGCACAGAATCAATGCAGTCAATGCACTTCAACAACATTTCTTGAAATTGTGATATAACAGCATTTTCTACCTGTAATCAACTTTCCATTTCTTCAATTTAGAGATCACACAATTATATACTTACATTCCATGTATGTTTTCCTATCCAAGCATCACCTGCAAAACTGACTTATTTCTTCTAGCATCAGTGAAACTGCAGTCAGGTAATAGAAGCAGCTGTTTTAGATCAGCCTATAGAGAATCATAAAATGAACTCTCCAAGGCTTTCCCAACTGATGAACTGAACTGTTCTTTATCCACCATTGAGTTGGCAAAAAACCTATGGTTTATTTATTTGTTTGCTCCAGTTTATATGTCACTCCTGAGTAGCTAATAACAAATCCATACAGAAAAAAGTAGACAAAATGGTTAAATGCAGTCTTATAATATCTAATGCCCCTAACTCAATGTACCATATGTGAGGGGCAGTATAGGTTTCACCTATCCCCTAAAGACTTCCTAAAAGCCATGTTTTGCAGTTCTTTGAATGCATAATGAGAAAATCATTTAGCTATCTGTGGACAGGGTGTGCCACTGGGGAGGGGAATGCCTGAGAAAATTCAACTAGGAGGTCTCTGCAAATGACATTGTCTTAGTAGAAGGAATCCTCTATAATATTATTGGACAGGTAGGCTCAACAAAAGCAGGCCATAATGAAGATATACTGTATAGACCATAACAATGTGGGGCTTTAAAGGTGACAGCCAATACTTTGAATTGAAGCTAACTGGCAGGCAATGAAGCTCCCAGCATAGTGGGCAAGGAATGCCCATAATTATTCAAACCACCACCTGTTAAATCAATTGAAACTTCAAAGTTGTTGTCAACATAGAATGTAAAGCCTCTTGTACCACAAACGGACATAACTATTGTGCAAAGGCCCATCTGATCATAGCAATAGCACTAGCACTTAAGACTTATATACCGCTTCACAGTGCTTTACAGCCCTCTCTAAGCGGTTTACAGAGTCAGCATATTGCCCCTAACAATTTGGGTCCTCATTTTACCGACCTCGGAAGGATGGAAGGCTGAGTCAACCTTGAGCCTGGTGAGATTTGAACTGCCAAATTGCAGGCAGCCGGCAGTCAGCAGAAGTAGCCTGCAGTGCTGCACTCTAACCACTGTGCCATTGCAGCTCCTTTGTTAAAACAAAGCTGGGAGTTCAGAACTTGATACTGCAAGCCAGATCTTTCTGGGGTACTGCAGCCGAATGACCCAGGCTTAAGATGAAATATTTCCATAATCAACTGGTTTTCAAATCTGCAACTATTCCATTTGGTGGGATAAGATCTGAGATACCCCACCCCAACTACCATGCCTAGTAGTTTCCAGGCATTTGATGCTAGACAGATATGGAGATCATCCATATATTGAATAATTTACTCTGTATTGGTGGATGACTTCTCCCAGCAGCTTCATATAGATATTGAATATTGATAATCTAGCAACAGCCCAGCTGCCAATTTTCTAGCCTACTTTCCCTAAAAAGGATTGGATGACTTTAAACAATGCTGCTGGATTTTGTTTATGGATGCAATAAGATGGAGAAGTCAGCTCACCTTGCCAATCATACCACCATGGCAGAGGTGGGTTCCTCCCGGTTCAGACTGGTTTGCCCAAATTGGTAGCGACCCACTGGTGACATCACGGTGATGTCACGGAGCCAGTTCGGTCGGTGCCGCGCTGCCATCTTTTTTTTTTAATTTTTTTTTTGAAAAAAAAAATTGGGGGGGGGGATTTTTTTGTAATTTTTTTTCTTCTGCGCATGCGCAGAAGCCGACTTTCTGGCACTGCGCATGCATCACCATCTTGTTTTTGGCTTTTTTTTGGCTTTTTTTTATTTTTCAGTGAAGCGCGCACCCACGCGGCGCGAGAAGAAGCGAACCAGCAGCGAGGTAAGTTAGAACCCACCCCTGCACCATGGTGTAAATTTAAACTTTTACCCACATTGAGTTACATTAATCTTTTGTTTAATACTAGCAGCACTCCAGGAACTTTTGCAACTCCTAGAGGTTGGTTTATTAAGGATCTCTCATGGATTTGGAAGCAGGTAAAGGGCATTCAGGAACAATTCTCCAACAATCACCAGCATCCAAGCACTTAACAGACATGGTTTCTAGGCTTCAGAAAAATCCCCAAGTATCTTTTAGAAACCTACAAAATCTATTATGCTGACAGTGCAATGAATCTGTTCTTCCTGCAGAGATATTTGATGCAAATTCACTCCATGGAAGTCAGAAATGATGAGAAATATATTATAACTGTCTGGTTTGGTTCTGCAACCCAACAAGACAGACACAGACTTCAGAGGATAATTAGAACTGCAGAAAAAACAATTGCTACCAACCTGCCTTCCATTGAGGACCTGTATACTGCACGAGTCAAAAACAGGGCTGACAAAATATTTACAGACCCCTCACATCCTGGACATAAACTGTTTCAACTCCTACCCTCAAAATGACGCTATACAGCACTGCACACCAGAACAACTAGACACAAGAACAGTTTTCCCCCGAACGCCATCACTCTGCTAAACAAATAATTCCCTCCCCTCTCTCAAACTATTTACTAAGTCTGCACTACTATTAATCTTCTCATCATTCCTATCACCCATCTCCTCCCACAAATGACTGTATGACTGTAACTTTGTTGCTTGTATCCTTACGATTTATATTGACTGTTTCCTAATATGATTTGATTGCTTATTTGTACCCGGACTATCGTTGAGGATTTATGTGGGATGGAATAAAATGTGTATTGCTTGCTTTTGGGGTGTAGAGAGCATATGCACAAAGACAAATCATTTGTGTGTCCAATCACACTTGGCCAATAAAAAAATCTATTCTATTCTATTCTATTCTATTCTATTCTTTTCTATTCTATTCTATTCTATTCTATTCTACTTAATCAGAGAATGCACCTGTTTACTTAGAGGGTAAGCTGATTGAGACTAATGCAACTTTTCATTAGTTACTGTACATTGCATGGAAATTATGTATAAAGATTCTTCGCTACAGAGGAAGATGTCTTTGGCCAGTCTGAGGGCCTGACACAGTTCAGAGAGATTTCATAAATCTTTTTGAAATGGACTTATCACTTGCTAAGTACAAAGGTGGTCATCATCATCATCATCATCATCATCAAAACTTGGTATTACAAAATCAGGTAGCACTTTTAGATAAAGGTAGAGGAAAACATCTTTCTATTATTTAACATTTAAAATGAGGGAAAATACTGAATAGTATTTAGTAATTTTAATGAATGTAAGAAATGCGGATGTCTTAATGTTCTCACCTCCAAATTTAGCAAGGCAAATATCCCATAAGAAAATGCATACAAAGCTACTCACATTAGTAAAAATGTGATTAAAATGTGTTACATTAGGAGAAACTAATGATAAAAACTATGTTTTATAAGAAATGAACGTAAAGATCTGTATGACTTTTCATGTAAAGTGTAAAATATCTAAAACCGATACTGGAAAAATAAGATTAGAAAAGTGTTGATTTGGAGTGGCCCTGTACATTTCATTGATTGAATGAAAGAATGAATAAATAAAAATATGAAACAATGAGAAATCAAAAAGGCTTGATTAACCTCTCTGGTCTTGCATCCATATTTTCACTTGCAACCAAACTATAAGAAGTAAAGAAGTGATATTGTGTGCATATGACTGTGAATCAGTTATCCAGAGTATTCTCCATGGAATTCTCAGTAGCATACACAAGATTGTATGTTGCATCTATTTCAGCTTGTCAAAATATTTGTGAATGTTAAAAAAATCAGTGGCAGAATATCCATCAAGTGAATAGAGTAACTGCATTTTCAGAAAAAAGCAAAAATAGCAATAGCAATAGCACTTGGACTTATATACCGCTTTACAGTGCTTTACAGCCCTCTCTAAGCATTTTACAGAGTCAGCATCTGGGTCCTTATTTTACCCACCTTGGAAGGATGGAAGGCTGAGTCAACCTTGAGCCTGGTGATATTCGAACTGCCAAATTGCAGGCAGCTGGCAGTCAGCAGAATTAGCCTGCAGTACTGCACTCTAACCACTGCGCCATCATGGTTCATGATAAAAAATGATTTTATAAATTATATCTGAGGTGAGCCATTGCTGAATTCACAGCATATCTCTAACTTGTCTCCAGCAGGTACACTAAATTAAAGATGGTAGATTTAGGATTGGACTTTCCAGTAAAAATATCCACCTTGCCAAAGGTTTCCCCCCGCCCTTAGCAGAAACAGAGACAATATGTTCTGTAACATGGTGATTAAGTGCACCAAATATTATGGGCCATCCATAGTTCAGTGGTAGAAAAGACCAAATATTATGGTATTACCAAAGATGGTAGCTCATTAAAGGCAATCAGGTTGTATGTGTGTGTATGGGTGACTTTATATAAGCCATGATATCTTAGTTTCTTTTTGCCATTTGCAAGGCTTAAAAACAATTAAATAAGCTTCACCTAAAGGTCTATTGAATTATTACTATAAAAGCCTTATAAAGGGTACAGAACAAATTTTAAAAGTCTTATGTAAATAGTACTACTTGTACGCCTTACGGGTATAGCAACTTATGCATATGAAAGAAGTGAAAATATTTTATCCAAAGCAAGCTTTTTTGTCATTTTTAATTTTTGAAACTGTTATTTCATTAAAAAAATAACACTATGAGAGAGGGAGAGAGATGGAGAGAGAGAAGAAGCAAGGCAAGAAGAAAATTCAAGTAATTTAAAGCACCAACAGAAAAAAATTGATTATATTTTAAAATGTAATGTAAAAAAACAGCTATGTTTCATACCTAAAATGATAATCACAAATATTTTAAAATAATTATAATTTTAATCAAGATTTATAATTATATGACAGTTTGGTCACCATGATGTAAAAAAGATGTTGAGACTCTAGAGAGAGTGCAGAGAAGAGCAACAAAGATGATTAGGGGACTGGAGGCTAAAACATATGAAGAACGGTTGTTGGAATTGGGTATGTCTAGTTTAATGAAAAGAAGAACTAGGGGTGACATGATAGCAGTGTTCCAATATCTCAGGGGTTGCCATGAAGAAGAGGGAGTCAAGCTATTCTCCAAAGCACCTGAGGGCAGGACAAGAAGCAATGGATGGAAACTAAACAAGGAGAGAAGCAACCTAGAACTAAGGAGAAATTTCCTGACAGAACAATTAATCAGTGGAAGAACTTGCTTCTAGAAGTTCTGAATGCTCCAATACTGGAAGTTTTTAAGAAGATGTTGGATAACCATTTGTCTGAAGTGGTGTAGGGTTTCCTGCCTAAGCAGGGGGTTGGACTAGAAGACCTCCAAGGTCCCTTCCAACTCTGTTATTCTATTCTATTCTAATCCCCATATTTCCTATACCAATACATCCCCTAAATGCTTCTTCTGCTTTCCAGTCGTGTAAAATATGTTTAAACTGCTGTTAATAAAACATTCAGTTCTTACCTTAAGGCTTTTTGAAATCTAAAGTCTGCTAACAGTGGAATTCTACACAACTGTAAAGACGGAAGTTTTATTACATGAAGTGTGGCTAATTGCCAGATAAGCTGTGTATAGAATTGCACAGTTATCCTTCATTTGTTGGCTGAGGAAAAGGAATTGGTAATATGTTCTACAAATATTGGATCAGAGCAACCAAACAGGGGTCTTCTGGTTAGCCCAAACTTAAAAGAATGGTAATGGTATAAGTATTGTGCTTTTTGTAATCAGAAAGCCATATTCTCAATTAAATGGAAACAATTCAGGCCTCACAACTTAAAGCATTTCATGACTTTCAGTTATAACGGGAATGAGGATGTGGAGAGAGAGGGAGAGGGAGGGAGGGAGGGAAGGAGAGAGAGTGAGTGTTTTGGATACATATTGGAAATTGATTTGGCTTGCCTTATTCAGCCCTTAGTAGAAATTCTGAGAATTATACTTTCAACACTTCTGAAAGACACTGAGTTTGAGAAAAGTTATCTAGTAATGGTCTTCTGGTTATGAACATAGAAAAGCTGGGTACCTCTCTATGTTTGTTTTGCAGAATGAAAATGTTATCTAGACATGTCTTATTTTCAGATACTTTCCCCATAAAACCTACTGGTGTTGATTCATGAAGCCTCCCACATGGGCCTATCTAGTTATTTGGAAAATCTGCTTGTAGCTCTTGTGAACAGAATAGAATAGAATAGGAATGGAATAGGAATGGAATGGAATGGAATGGAATGGAATAGAATAGAATAGAATAGAATAGAATAGAATAGAATAGAATAGAATAGAATAGAATAGAATAGAATAGAATAGAATAGAATAGAATAATAGAATTTTTTATTGGCCAAGTGTGATCGGACACACAAGGAATTTGTCTTGGTGCATATGCTCTCAGTGTACATAAAAGAAAAGATATGTTCGTCAAGAATCATAAGATACAACAATGATAGTCCAGGTACAAATAAGCAATCAAATCATATTAGGAACCAGTCAATGTAAATCGTAAGGATACAAGCAGAGGTGGGTTCCTACCGGTTCGGACCGGTTCACCTGAACCGGTAGCAACTCGCTGTTGACATCACGGAGCCGGTTCAGATGGTGCCGGTCCATGGATGCCGCCATCTTTTTTTTGGAAATTTTTTTTGTGCAATTTTTTTGGGGGGGAATATTTTTTGATTTTTTTTCTTCTGCACATGTGCAGAAGCCGAGTTGCCGGCATTGCGCATGCGCCGCCATCTTGTTTTCAGCTTTTTTGGGGGGATTTTTTTTGAATTTTCAGCACTGCACATGCATGCGTGCGCCCACGAGGCACGGCCACGCGGCGCGAGAGGAAGCGAACCGGCGGTGAGGTAAGTTAGAACCCACCTCTGGATACAAACAACAAGTTACAGTCATACAGTCATTAGTGGGAGGAGATGGGTGATGGGAACAATGAGAAGATTAATAGTAGTGCAGACTTAGTAAATAGTTTGACAGTGTTGAGGGAATTATTTGTTTAGCAGAGTTATGGCATTCGCGAAAAAACTGTTCTTGTGTCTAGTTGTTCTGGTGTGCAGTGCTCTATAGCGTCGTTTTGAGGGTAGGAGTTGAAACAGTTTGTGTCCAGGATGTGAAGGGTCTGTAAATATTTTCACAGCCCTGTTTTTGACTCGTGCAGTATAGACGTCCTCAATGGAAGGCAGGTTGGTAGCAATTGTTTTTTCTGCAGTTCTGATTATCCTATGAAGTCTGTGTATGTATTGTTGGGTTGCAGAACAAAAACAGACAGATATAGAGGTGCAGATGACAGACTCAATAATTCCTCTGTAGAACAGTATCAGCATCTCCTTGGGCAGTTTGAGCTTCCTGAGTTTGCGCAGAAAGAACATTCTTTGTTGTGCTTTTTTGATGACTTTTTGATGTTAGGTGTCCATTTTAAGTCTTGAGATATGATAGAACCTAGAAACTTGAAGGTCTCTACTATTGATACTGTGTTGTCTAGTATTGTAAGAGGTGATAGTATAGGAGGTTTTCTTCTAAAATCCACCACCGTTTCTATGGTTTTGAGTGTATTTAGTTCAAGATTGTTCTGGTTGCACCACAAGGTTCAACCTCCCATCTGTATGCGGATTCGTCTGTATGCAGATTCATCGTTGTCTCGAATGAGACCAATTGCTGTTGTATCATCTGCAAACTTCAGTATTTTAACAGAGGGATCTTTTGAGATGCAGTGATTATTCTCCTAAAGTCTACCACCATTTCTACGGTTTTGAGTGTGTTCAGTTCTAGATTGTTCCGGTCGCACCACAAGGTTAGTTGTTCAACCTCCTGTCTGTATGCAGATTCATCATTGTCTCGAATGAGACCGATCACTGTTGTGTCATCTGCGAACCTCAGTAGTTTAACAGATGGATCGTTAGAGATGCAGTCATTGGTATATAGAGAGAAGAGAAGTGGAGAGAGCACACAACCTTGGTGGCAGGCTGAAGCCATATCTTATTAGAGACTTGCCTGCCACCAAGGCTGTGCGCTCTCTCCACTTCTCTTCTCTCTATATACCAATGACTGCATCTCTAATGATCCATCTGTTTAGTTTTAGATGCTATTTGGAACCCTGACACTTGGGGGGCCCCTGTGCTAATTGTACAGGTATCTGATGTGATTCTGCTTAGCTTCACCTGCTGCTTCCTGTTTGTTAGGAAGCTTATGATCCACTTACAAGTGTGTTCAGGTACCGCTAGCTGGTTTAGCTTAGTTAGAAGAGCGTCTGGAATGATGGTATTGAATGCTGAACTAAAGTCTACAAAGAGGACCCTTGCGTAGGTCTTTGGAGATTCAAGATGTTGTAGGATGTAGTGGAGAGCCATATTAACAGCATCATCTGTCGATCTATTTGCTTGGTATGCAAATTGCAGGGGGTCTAACAGTGGATCCGTGATGGTTTTCAAGTGGGACAGCACTAGCCTTTCAAAGGTTTTCATAACTACAGATGTTAGAGCAACTGGTCTGTAGCCGTTCAGTTCCTTGATGCTTGTTCACTTGACTGTTACTTCCTTATGCTAAAAGCCGCATCATGATTAAGAACCTTTTCTCACTTAGCATCAGTTCTTTAGAGCCAATTTCCAAAGAATTATATCTAGAATCTGATTTAATAAAATATTTAAACTCTCAAAGTTTCTTTTCTGTGGGCCTTTGGGAAGCTGGTTTAAGCACTATTTATGAAGAAATGTATTAGTAATTAGGCATAGATTCTCATCTGTTCTTAACTGTAAGAACATGTTTGTTTGACATAACTTCTAATTGTATTTTTAAATTTTATGGGCCATACAGGTTGCTAACACGGTACATTTTAATTGTGATCTGAAACTGAATTTTAGTATGTTACTGTACCAGTTTTTTGATGTTGTACTTTATTGTTTTGCACTGTATCTAGTGACAGGCAAATGAAAAAATTATTACCTACTACCAATAAGCTGGTCTTGATTTTAAAACAGGGAACTATGGGAACTGGTGGAAGCTTTGAAGGGGTTCCTCAAATGTACAGATGTTTCTTTTAAAATAATGCTCCAGATGGAAAAGATTTTCTGAAGACAACTTGAAAACCATCGAACTAGACAGATATTTCTATGCAAAACTCAACATCTGTCTTATAGACAATTTTCCTTTCTCATTGACTTTGAAATATTACTGCCATAGTCATAATAGATTATAAAATTGTTGGCAAGCCTGGCATAAGTAGGTGACATCCTTGATGAGAGCCCATTTCTTCTTGATATTACTGATCTGATATCAATGAATACCATAAGTCAATTAGTATTACCCAGAATACCGCAGAGCAATAGTTCATTAAACCATGGTAATTTAGATTCTTAATCAGTAGCTGCTGGACCTTCACTGGGTAACTGGACAAGCCACCACCTTTATTCGCTTCGTCTAGAAAGCCTTCCCATGCTACTAGTAGTAATAAATAGAAGAGAGATGATCTGGTATATGAAAAGTCTACCAGCATGAAAAAACCCTATGTCTGTCATGTTAAGTTAGCATTTAATGCATTCCCAGGGCTTTCTGTTTCCAGCAGTCCAGAAGAGTACATTCTTAGTGCCAAATCTGCTTCATTTCAGAGATGATGAAACATTAGATAGCTTCAAGGCAAACACTTTGAACTGACCTTGTATATTTTATGTAAGTGTAAGATTCAGCATGGGTCGTTCTACCATTATGTGAAGTAAAACAGCCCAGGATGGGCGCTAAGTTCCCAATTTCAATACTCCTGACATGTCATCTAGGACAAACAAGAACCACTCTAATACTATGGTTGTGATGTTGAATTAAAACCATGGATCCAAGTTTATCCTCAGTCATGGAGGTTTGAGAGGTAGCTTTTAGCCAGACACTCTTTCATTTCAATCTATGTCATAGGTTTGTTATTATGGGGAAAATTGAGGAGACTTGAGCTCCTGATGGAAAGGTAGCATATGCATTTAACCAGGAAATAGATAGCTCCCAAGACATTTTTCTGAGATATGCTTGTGTCCTGATCACTATTTTTATTGTGGAATTTTGAGGGTTTCCTCAAAGTGATACATTATAAGAAGTTTATAGTCCCCCCAGTTTTATCTTTTACAATGGCTAGCCGATGGAGGGTGAGCGGCGATGCTACCATAGGACATTGGCAGATGTAATAGCATGGTGGAAGAGAATAAGTTACTTTGAAATGAGTTACTTTGAAATGAGCCAAAGAAATATGCTTTGGCTAACTGTTGGACTTCTAATGTAGCATTCTCTGTATTACCTGTATGACATTGATAGGCTATTTCCTTACAAGAGGATTGCAGAATTGAATTGTTATTTATCATTCTTCCTTACCAACCATTGGAGGTACTTGAGACAGCTTTCAATCCAAGCCTTAATATAATGAACAATGTAAAGCATAAAATCTATTACAAAAAAGCATATAATCTTAGAAAAATAAATCTCAAAACACTTCTCAGAATTTAACAATGACAACAACTCAAAAGCCCCTCCTATCAATAAATAAGACATTAGTTATAAGTCTTCAGTAAATTAGAAGGAAGCCAAACAAATAGGGCATGTGAAGAATATTCTTCAAATGAGGAACATTATAGCAAAGGCCACATTCTCCCTCTTTCCTACCGGGAAAAATCTTGAATAATTGTAAACACGATGTAGTATTTACAGAAGGGGCAGCAATTTGTTGAGACAAGTCTGGCCCCATAATTAGGTATATTGAAGTGATTACCAGCGACAGCTGAGTTTCAATATAGTAAAATATATTTAAAAGATAGGGTTCAGGGCTTTAGTTATGCAGCTGAGGTGGTCATCTTGACTTTTTGGCACCCCTGCAAATAGGGAGTTAAGAGGAATCTACCGTATTTTTTATAAACCAAGTTGGCAAGATTTATCACGTTGGATTGACATGACTGTAGCACCATACACAGGGAGCTAGATTTTTTTTCTTTTCAAAAAAAACTTTGCTCCTTGAAAAATCCCATAAGTACAGTATATATAGAGGCAACATACTGTATAAAAATGGAAACTCCTTTTAAAACTTTTTTTTGTCAAGATCCTGCTTCCTCTATATTCACTGTTCCTCAACTATTTATTTATTTATTTATTTATTTATTTATTTATTTATTTATTTATTTATTTATTTATTTATTTATTTATTTATTTATTTATTTATTTATTTATTTATTTATTTATTTATTGTATTTCTTTGCCACCCAACTCCCAAAGGACTCTGGAAGGCTTACAACAAGGTATAGAAAATACATTTAAAAACAACATAAAATATGTAAAAAAAAGAGTNAAAAAAACCATACATACGGTACCTATCATTCAAGGCCGGACCTCGCAAATTGCGATATCAACGGCCCCAAGCTTGCCGGAAAAGCCAGGTCTTCAATGCTTTCCGGAAGGCCAATAGGGTGACGGCAATCCGGATCTCAGGGGGTAGCTGGTTCCAGAGAGTCGGGGCAGCCACAGAGAAGGCCCTTCCCCGTGGGCCCGCCAGCTGACACTGCTTAGCTGACTGGACCTGGAGGAGACCAACTCTGTGGGATCTTACCGGTTGCTAGGAACTATGAGGTAGAAGGCGGTCTCGAAGGTAACCTGTTTACCCTGTCCTCCCTCTTCCCTATCCAAGCACAGGGTTGGATCTTCTATCTGCCCAACTCTCCTTATGTTTTCTCATAGCAATCTCTGGATAAAGTGGATATGGATTCCTTGTGTATGTTGTAAAAGGAATCCATACACATCCTTGATAGATGATATTGTCCCACAGAAATATCCACAGTAAAAATAGAAAAAGGTAGGAGCTGCCATTAAATGATCGAAGCCCTTTCCTAGGTTGGCCATGGTTGCCTTCTCATCCACTTTGGCAGACACTCCTATTCTCTCAGTCACTTGGGCAGTAAAATGGATCAGATTTCTGTTTTACATTTTCATTTTTTATCAGCAGGATCTAAGCAAGCCAGGGTGCTCTTGAAATTTTCCAGTAACATCTCTCAACAGCAGGGCTCACTATTCTAGTTCTCATGACTTGTTAAGCCAGCAGTTCTCAACCTGTGGGTCACGACCCCTTTGGGGGTCAAACGACTCTTTCACAGGGGTCACCTAAGCGCACGCTAGCCCGCCATCTTGGTGACTGGCAACACGCACGTGCGGGGAGGGGGAGGGGGTTGCGGCGGGGGGGCGGGGGGCACGACATTAGGAAGGTTGAGAACCACTGTATTAAGCTATTCATTTTTATGACTGAGAAGAACTTATCCTTATAGCGTGATTCCTTTCCTTCCATTTTTTTCCATAGACAGGAAAAGAGATCATACTCATTTTCAAATATTCATAAATCAACGACTTTTGGAAATGGAAGTCTTCATATCATTATTATTTTAAAATTGTAATAGAAAAAAACATCCTGAGTTTTAATACTTGGGAGATATAAATGTGACAAATCCGGCCTTGCTATGAATTCTGGTTTTCATAAAAGGCTACTTAGAGACAAGTTAGCTTTAGATCTAGGAAATATGTAAAAATGACTCTTTGTTAATAGGGTGAGCTCTTTACATCTGGATTAGGGTTAACTGACAGGAACCCGTCACCTTTTATTCTCACAGATTCCACCAGAGAAATACTTTGTACTGATCTGAAAAGGACAGAATTAGGTGCTCCATTTAAACTATTGATCTTAATAACTTACTCTTATAAATACCTACTTTGTGACATCAGTAAAAAGAAAAATAGTGACAACTTCTAACAATAGAAAATTGTTACTTTGTAATTGAAATATTTCAATGTTCATCTCAAAAGTTCACCATAGTGGTACTCGTATTTTATTATCCTCATTTAAATATCTGTCCATAAAGAGTGATCCTTTTTTTCTTCATTTTATCAGTTCTAATTAATTGAGCATACTCCACCTTTGAGTTCTTATGGTTTTATCAGACTTTTTCCTTTTCTATCTTTGATTCATCCCCCCTTTTACATATAAGAATGAAAGAGAGTGATCTCTTTAACTACCCAGATGGGAACAGATACAAGATATGAAGTTAGTTTTAGGCTGAATTTAGGCAAACCAAGGAAAATCATATTCGCTGAAAATACTCTTATATTCTTAATTTAGCTAAGCTGTAGAACAACATATTCTGCAATTTCATTTGTTTCTTAGTATTAAAGTTTTATACACTTAATTTGCTGTTTATCCACTTTTGTTATTCATTTGTTTAACTTGCATCCATTTACTTGCAAACTGTATTCCTCTCCTTTCATTCTGTCTTTACTCAATGATCCTGAAATTTAATTCTTCCTTTTCCTTCATATTTTGAAGAAAAATCCTATTCCAAAGTTGCTGTTTGCTATTCAAGGGAACCTTTGGCAAGTTTCCCCTGCTATGGGTTATTATTTGGACTAAAAACAACCCCATAAAACAATCTTCCCCCCCTCAAAAAACCCCAAAGGAAACACAAACAAAGCATGCATTTATCATAAATACAAGGCTTAGGGTTAATTAAGACATTATACTGGCTGTTAGGTTATGTTTCTGTAGGAGTGGGCTTGAGTCTCAGAGTAGTGAGTGTACTTCCCAACATGCACAGAAGATCTTTATCAACCAATAACTATACACATACATTACATAAACCATGTTCATCTTTACAGAATAAACTGAATCCTTAGACATCAAAGCAAAGACAAGCAAACTTCTATGGGGAATATGAGAAACCCCTGTGCTTTCCAGTATATCATCATCATCATCATCATCATCATCATCATCATCATCATCATCATCATCATCATCATCATCATCATCATCATCATCATCATCATCATCATCATCATCATCATCCTGATTTACAGATTTCCAAATTCCCTTTTCCAAGTTCGTTAAATTACATGAAATTACATTTCATGTAATTTGACAAACATGGTTTTTGCTAAGGGTCCTTATTGTATTCACATTGGTCTGTATACTTGAAAGAAAAAAAAATGCTGTAATGAGTACAGAATGATTCTGAAACAAAGCTGAAAAAATTTATATCCATTTTAATTCTAAGATCATTTGCAACTATGATTTGAAATGATTTTAGGGTTAGGTAGGGTAAGAAAAAACAGAATTTTAGGGTAACTCATCTATAAATAAAATTTATGAAGTTTAAATCTTTCTTTTTAAAATATTTAAAATGACATTTTATTTATTGACATCTATCTTGATGTCTTTATACTGTACTACATTCATATAAAATGAATATGTAGCCTCCATACCACAAAATAAACAAAGCTCTTGGATGTATTTTTTTTTAAATCCACACATTTGAATGTCTTTTTTGCAAATCGACCTTGTGAATAAAATTAAATAGTTTGTGAAAATGTCTTCCAGCACATTTTTTAACCTCCCACTTCCCCTGAATGCATGGAAACACATAGCAAGGTTGTTTACATTTCTTTTACAGTGTCTGAGAATTATGCAGTAGATTGGTGCACATGAGTGTTGTCTTTGGGTATAGTTGTCATTTGCGCTCAGTGGGTTGCACACGATTCTGTCATGATTTGCCCTTCATGTTGTCCAATTCGCTCTCCTTTCCTTGATGACCTGCATATTAAACTTCACTGCTGCAAGACTCCAGATTTTGGTGGTGCCTTCCATTTGTCAGACTCATTATAGCCACTCAATTGCTCTTCTCATATCTGCTCTCACTGAACTGCACTTGGCATCCCCTGAACAAATAGATACCTTTTGGAACAGAGGTCTTCAAGGTGGGTGTTCCCCCCCCTCAAAAGAAGCACATTCAGTATCATTTTAGAGAATGGAATAAATTTGAATATAAAGCTTGTTTTCTTGGCCCCTGAAAACTGGAACTGCAATAGACTTAATAGTAGAAAAAGAATGAAAAATAAAAGCCCTCTAAATGCAAAAATAAAAGCATATGATGACCAGAGGTGAACAATCTTAGGTCTTAGGGCGTCATGTATTTTCTCCAGAATTAGGTGCAGCCCAAAGGCCTTCTAAAGTTTGCAAGTAAGTTGCAGTTTTTAATTTTAAATTACTAATTGCATGAGGAATAATCCTATTTAGAATATTTAGAATCACAGAATGTATGTATTAAACTGATATGGTTGCCCAACACAGGTACATGACTCAGAGCAGTTAGACTCACAAACTCACATGGTTGGGAGCAGGAGTGGGTTCTAACTTACCTCGCTGCCGGTTTGCTTTATCCCGCGCCGCGTGGCCGCACCTCATGGGCACGCGCGTGCTTTGCACGCGCATGCGCAGTGCCAAAAAATAACCCCCCCCAAAAGCCAAAAAACAAGATGGCAACGCATGCGCAGTGCTGGAAACTCAGCTTCTGTGCATGCGCAGAAGAAAAAAAAAATCCCCCCAAAATTAAAAAAAAATCCCCCCAAAAAGATGGCGGCGCCCATGGACCGGCACTGACCAAACTGGATCTGTGACTTCACTGTGACGTCACCAGTGGGTCGCTACCGGTTCGGGTGAACCGGTCCGAACCGGGAGGAACCCACCTCTGGTTGGGAGGGTTTTAGATGCAATAACCCTAACCCTAACCCTAACCCTAACCCTAACCCTAACCCTAACCCTAACCCTAACCCTAACCCTAACCCTAACCCTAACCCTAACCCTAACCCTAATCCCCATTCCAGGTCTATAAGAATTCTCTGCTGGTGACCATGCAGCTTCTGTAGGAAAACTTCTAGTAAAGAGCTGACAACTCATGGCAGCTTATTTTACTGGCTGGCAACTTATACCCTAAAGATATTCTTCTTGGTATCTACCTGAAGTTCCTTCCTTGTACTTTTAAACAACTAGTACTGTTCTTGCCTGCTGAAATAAGGCAGAAAATAAATCCACTCTTTTTTCTGTGTAACAATACTTCATATATCTGTAAAATATTGCATTTTTTCCTATTCTGTAAGCTACACTTATCTAGCTGCTGTAACAGCTTCTACCATGATTTCATTTCTTGGTAGCCTTCTCTGTCATTTTTGAACAATAGTGTCCAGAACTCAGGACAATATTCCAAGTGGGGCCAGACCTTGGCAGTATCAAACAATGTGATAAGAACTCTGGGTTTCTATTAATGTACCCCAAGTTAGCATTTGCCTTTTAGTGGACACATTGCACTACACTCATATTTCTATCACATGTACTATGGTACTGCAAAACTAGGCTGCCTCCATCTTATATTTGTGCCTTACATTTTTCTTACACAGATGCAGAAATATATATTTCTCCCCAATAAATTCCATCATTTCAGCCACTGTTTAGATTTTTAAAAATCTTTTCCTCAAAAATATTATCTATCTGTCCCATCTGCAAACTTGATAAGCATTTTTTCTGCTTCTTCATTGAAAATACGGCTAAAAATGTTGAATAGCCCTGTGGCACTCAACTCCCAGCTGAAAGGAAGTCTTTAGTAAGCTTTCTTTGAGTGCAGTATTTTAAACAATTGTGAATCTTTCTTATACTTTATCATTTTAATAAGGAGATTATCAAGAGGGACCTTGCTGAACACTTCTCGGAGTCCAGGCACACGAATGTCTATGACATTCCCTGATCTTCTAAGCTAGCAATGATTTCAAAGAAACTAATTAGTTTATTCTGCCAGCACCAACCCAAGCTGGCTTCTGTATGCTTATTCAAGAGCCAGCACCAACCCATGCTGGCTCCTGTATGCCTATTCAAGAGCTCACAAATATGCTGTGTAATAATCTGTACAAGACTTTGCCCAGTATAGTGTCAAGCACAGGAAATCAGGAGTCCAGGCAGTACAAATGAATATAGGTTTATTGTATGTTAATGCTCTCTACAAGAATCTGAACTACTAATGGTCAAAGCAAATTGGCAGTAGATTAGAGTCAACAGAATTCAAGGTGGACTGGATTTAGAGCTTAGAAGGGACTTGAGACTGATGATGCATTCCCTCGGGCTCAGCCTGGTCATCTCCTACATCTAGATACCAAATGGACAAGTGTGTCTCCTTCCTCTTTTTGAAAATGGAAGTAACGTTGGCCCCCTTCAGTCTTCTGAAATTCTCCAATCCTTCAAAAATTCTAAAAATTCCAAGAATAATTCTGCATTCTGTGATAATCAATCTGATTGTGAAGACTTGAACTCAGCTTGTTTAAAAACAATAATAAAAGCAAGTCCTATCCTACAGACCTCTAAAAGTTTTTGCAAAATTCTAATCTTGACTCTGACACAAAGAGAAAATTATAAAATACATGTTTGAAGAGTAATATAAATTATATTAAACTTAATTTTAATAGAGTGAAGTGAAGATTGTAGATCCAACCACTAGTTTTTGAAGTGTGTTCTCAAGGCTTTCCTATCAAATCCCAAAGGTTCCACTCAGACTATAAGCAGCTCTTTACTTAACCTAATTCTACACTTTAAAACCATCCATCAGCAATCTATTAATATTGTCCAACAAACATACTTTCAGTTACAGAATACATATGTACAACAACATAATTCTTGTTGGTAGAACTAATAAACTAATTGAGAAATTGGCAGGAATTTCTGCTCACTTGATCGTTCTTTCAAGTAATCCCTCTCTTTCAGTGGCCACTCACCTAGGCATAAAATATGAACATAAGTTATTAGAACTAGAGAATTAGCACACAAATGTGTTTGTTTTCCTGTTCCCTTCTTAACCCTATTGACAGGGTATCATCAATCATAAGCCTGGAAAATATTTTCTTCACATTTATGTGGTATCTTGAAAACTTTAGGCATAGCATTTTACCTTGGGACACTGTGATATGACACTTGAAATATTGTAGTTATTTCACAGTATTAGTAAATGAATTGATGACTATTTTTATCTGGGTGGATCTTTAGATTTATCAGATACTAAGATTCTAAGAATTTATTTTTAATTCCATCCATTTCAATTTGAGCTTGTCTTCTGTTTTACATATTGTGATTTGCTGTTATATTTCCATGTTTGCTTCCAGGGCTTAAAAACAGCTTCAGAATTTCTAAAACAAAATTTAGATACTTTCATTTGATGGATTTGTACTTCCTGTAATTACACTGGTATTTAGTTTCCATCTTTATACTTTAGAAAACCTTCCCACCTTTCTCCTCACTCTATAATCTAATGCATTTGGTGTCAGATTGTCTTTCTGGAATGACATTTCAGCATCATTGTTATGCCATCCACTGGCAACATTGACTTGGCATTTTGATATTTTGCTATTTTGTTTGACCTTTCCTGAGAGGAAAAAAATTGGAAATTTGCACATGGGAGAAATGAGTATTGTTTTTAGGATGATGATAGGGTAATTTTCCATGAACGACATTGCCAAATGATATTTAGTTTAGTCTAATAATTAAGACATCAGGCTAAAAACTGGGAGGCTGTGAGTTCTAGTTCACCTTAGGCACAAGTTGGGTGACCTTGGGCCAGTCACTTTCTCTCAGCCTTAGGAAGGAGGCAATAGTTAAGTTATAATAGTCAAGTTAAGTGCTTACTTTCTCCTTTTGTGCCTTGGGAAGCAGCACAACCTGCATAATCTGTTTTGTTTCAAACAAGATTTCCCCTATTATTTGTCTATTGTAAAATACTACTACTCGCTTCTTTTCTTTTCTGAAGGTGGCTGTTCCTTGTTCATGTGCATGATGTGAAAAATGTGAGTGCTGTGCAAGTTTGAAAGGAGAGGAACAATTTCGACTTGATCCTCCCAAGACTGACTGGCTGTGGGTATTTGAGTCATGTAAATCTGGGGATATTCCACCCCCCCCATGTTTTATTTACTTTATTTGAATAACATCAAAATTCCATTTCAATCAAACAGTGTGTTGTCTGGGTACAGTTGTTTTTAGGCAATCGTAATCAAAATGTTTACAATAACATTGATACTATAATAACAATAATATTTTGTTTGTCTATTTTATCAAATTTCCGTTTTAATATTTATCCTTTTTATGTCCCTACATTTCTAACTACTGTTTTTATTGTCTAACCATTGGTAAAATAAGTCAAAAATTATTCAGTTTCTTCTTTGTCCTTAATAGTAAGCGTTAGTCTATCCATTTTTGCACATTCTTATATTTTCTTAATTGCACTCTCATCTGTCGGGATCTCGTCACACTTCCATTGTTGAGCATATACAATTCTAGCTGCAGTTAATACATGTAAAATCAAGTATAGAGTCCCTTTGTCATATCTTTCTGGCAGAATGCCCAATAAAAATATTTCTGGTTTCATGTCTATATGCTGTTTTATCATTTTTTCCAACCAAGTACCGTATTTTTTTGGACTATAAGATGCACCGGTGTATAAGACGCACCAAGAATTTGAAGAGGTAAGTAAGAAAAAAAGTTTTTGACCTCCCCGGCCCCCAGGAGCACTCTGCAGGCCTCCAAAAACCTCTGCGTGCCCCGTTTTTTGCAAAAATGGATGAAAAACAGGCCCGTTTTTGCGAAAAACGGGGTGTGCAGAGGGTTTGGGAGTCCTGCAGAGTGCTTCTGGGGGCTGGGGGAAAACGGCCTGCTTTTTGCCCATTTTTCACCAAACGGGGGCGTTTTTGCCTTCCCCCAGCCACCCAGAAGCACTCTGCAGGCCTCTAAACCCTCTGCACGGCCCGTTTTTTGCAAAAACGGGCTTGTTTTTCACTCATTTTTGCAAAAAAACAGGGTGCACAGAGGGTTTGGGAGGCCTGCAGAATGCTTCTGGGGGCTGGGGGAAGGCAAAAACGGGGGTGTATTTGCCTCCCCCCAGCACCCAGAAACACTCTGCAGGCCTCCCAAACCCTCTGTGCACCCAGTTTTTGCGAAAAACAGGCCCATTTTTCGCAAAAATGGGACATGGGGGTGGGGCTTCGGGAGGCCAAAAATGGCTGTATTCGGTGTATAAGACGCACCAACATTTCCACCCTCTTTTAGGGGGGGAAAAGGTGCATCTTATACTCCGAAAACTACGGTAGTTGCTTAAGCCAAGAGATGTTATGAATGTCTTGTCTTTACTTGGTCTGTCTTCTCTCTAG
>QLTV01002691.1:148112-179363 GCA_003457575.1 Thermophis baileyi
GCTCTCCGAAGTTGACGGTGGTCAGCTGTGCTCCGGCGGTCTCACAAGCTCGCACCAAGCACAGCAACGCTGTGACTTCAGGAAACATTGTACTCGCTTCTCAGCCAGTGAGCACACAGGCCCAGTTGATAATCAATGAAGGTTTCTTGTTCTTGTCTTCAGGCTAAGGTGAGTTCAGCTGTTTCCAGCGGCCCTCGCCGAAGTTGACGGTGGTCAGCTGTGCTCCGGCAGCCTCACAAGCTCGCACCAAGCACAGCAACGCTGTGACTTCAGGAAACATTGTCCTCGCTTCTCAGCCAGTGAGCACACAGGCCCAGTTGATGATCAATGAAGGTTTCTTGTTCTTGTCTTCAGGCTAAGGTGAGTTCAGCTGTTTCCCAGCGGCCGCGGCATACTTGCAGTTTCATTCTCCAAAGCCTTAGTTCAAAGTTTTGCTTTCAAGTAATTCTGTGCTTCAGACAGTTGAACTAGGCCTCCCACACCTCGGCCCAAAAATTTCTTCTGCAGCAAGGTTTTCCTGAAGGCCTCTTATTTTGTTGAAAGTATGCTGAGTGGAGAAAAGGAGTGAGATTTCTGTGTGGTCTTTTAAATTTTTTCCTGTCCTTGCTGGTTGTTAACTCAAGGACTTTTTGCCTTGGAGGAGCAAGAGAAGCAATCAAGGGGCTTGATCCAGATTGGCTTGATATTGGCTTGATCCAGATTGTTCTGGAACCTGCAACTAAGGTACTGTATCTTATCCTCAATTTGGTTTTGTATCGGAGAAGGACAAAAGCCTATGGCCATTTCTCCTATCTCCTATGCTACTGTGTGTTGACATAATTGTTTTGCAAAAAACCTACCCTCAATTTAATACTAATATCTTGTTGACTGCTGAGGGTTCGTCTTTTTGAGCAGTATGCAGCTATACTTATGTGGGAAAAATAGGAAAATGTATCTTTTCTTGAATTGTCAAACCAAAAAAGCAGCAATTTGTGATTCCTTTTTCTAGGTTTACAATTTCTTCAGATTATCTGGAAATAATGGGAAAACTGTAGTATAGAGCAATATGGCTTAGGACATTCATTTCTGTTTGGCAAGGCAGGTAGGTTGTTTAAACAAAGTAGACAGATGAATGACAAATGGCTATTCTTTAAATCTGCATTTACAGAACTAGGAATAAAGGAAGCAAAGTTGGAATACATTATGATTGTTGTTAGTCATTAAAGCAAAGAAGCTTCCTGAAAGGATGATGACACTGAGATAATCAAGAGATAATGCTCAGATTTATAGCAGATTAAAAAAAACATTGAGAATGCTAATATTTTTGAAAGATAATTATGATTTATGTTCTGTCTTCATTTCTTCTACTGTGTAGTATCTTTAAAATCATTCACATATACTTGGAATAGAAATGTCTTATCAATTAAACAGAATAGTCACATTATTTTCATGGTCTTTATTTTTATTGAGGTAGCAATAAATTACATTCCATTTCCCTTCCAAATCCAGAAAGAGAATGTAGTAGAAATGATGAGGTAGTATGCAATCCTGATAATATTGCTAGTTATCTGAACATGATGGACTTCAGCAGATGATGCCAACTCCAAAAGCACATGGTGAATATACTCTCATGTAAAATATGTTATGACACATAGTGCCAATTTTAAATGGATTAGAAGGCGTTTCATCTACTAGTTTGCTTTGGCTACCTTTTTCTGTTTAGTTCAACTCCGTCTTATTCATATTTTGGTCCGGTGCCCATGTTGCTCAATGTAAGAAAATTCACCAAAGGCTCAACGTAAAGTCCTCTTCTTCAACTAAACATTGCAAACAACCTCCCTCAAAATGAAATCTGGCTTGGCATGCAACAAGTTGAAGAAAGTATTTCAGATACTTAGAAGATGTAATTTTGTCAACAGTACCTGTTCAGGTCTGCTTGCCTGTTTATTCATTTGATTATACGCTCTCAAATCCAAAGGTTCTCGGTGGTGTAAAAAGTTAAAAAAACATCCAATACAATATAAAACTACATACATACATAACCATGCATTGGTAAAAATGCAAGTACATGCCAACCTTCCAAACTCTACCACTCAGGATTTTAAAAGCCAGATTGTTAGAGATTTCCAAAGGATAACAAGGTAGGGTTAGATGATAGCAATAGCACTTAGACTTATATACTGCTTTACAGTGCTTTACAGCCCTCTCTAAGCGGTTTTACAGAGTCAGCATATTTCCCCCAACAATTTTGGGTCCTCATTTTACCCACCTCGGAAGGATGGAAGGCTGAGTCAACCTTGAGCCTGGTGAGATTTGAACTGCCAAATTGCAGGCAGACGGCAGTCAGCAGAAGTAGCCTGCAGTACTGCACTCTAACCACTGCGCCACCATGGCTCTGGGGGATGATATTCCTCAGGGCAGATGCTTTTCCAGGCCCATTTTAGGGTACCAGAAAAGCTAAGGTGTCTTTTTCTCTTTCTTTTATGGATGAAGCATTATGGCAATGGTAAATAAAGAGCAATTGCCAATGCCATGACATCATAGGGAACCATAATCACCCATCAGTCTATAGGCTGTTTCCCTTGATCTGTAGGTTCTCATTACTGACAATAACATGTGCTAGTGTAATCATGCATATACTTGGTATTCCTCTGCCTGGGATGAAGCTGTAGGAACTAATGTATTCTGAGTCAGACCAACTGCCGCTCATGTGGGGGGGGGAAGAGAGGGAGAGGGAGAGAGAGACTTGCTTGAGTAACCGTAATAATTGGAAAATTATTTTGATAGCCTGAAACAATCTAATATATTACAGAATTTTATTAAAATAATATCAAATCAAATTAACTGCTATTCCATAATGAATTAGGTAACAAGGTAGGCAGATATTAATCGGCCTTGGCTTCCAGGCAGGGGAGCCAGGAATTTATTAGCTATTGCAGGTTGTATGAAGGCAAAGTCAGGAATCAGGTATCAGAGACAGCGAAGGAAGCCCCTGAGACCTGCCAGCTTCCCTCTTTCTTTCATGCCCTCTCGCTTTTCCTTCCCTTCTAAGTTCTACTTTATCATCCATCATTACACATTGATATTCTTTTATGTCAGGCCTCATGCATTTCTTTTAATAAACTAATTGCTTTGCAATTTAATAATTTTACAATTTAATAGTTGTAAACATTTTGCAGCAGATTAGCTCAATGAGTGGGATTCCAATATTGAGGGCAACAGTACTTCACTGCCCACTTATGACTAATCTCTAGGAATATATTTTTTTCTTCTTCTTCTGGCTTGTTTGATTAGCTAGAAAAAAAAATCATTGCCCAGTTAAAGGATTATTTAATATTTAGATGCATGCCATTTAAAAAAAAAATGTCTGCTTAAAACTATGTTTCCAGTGTGTTAGGGAGTCTAGGAAAGTGCCATTTACTAAGTCATAATGTTTCAGCTCGCTCTTACACAACCTGAAACCTCAGGGCCACATAAGATGCCCTAAAACTTGGATAGAATCCCAGGGGCCCTTCAAAGATTGCCACAAAATTTTATGGTTAATATAATGGAAAGGGAAAATTATTAAATATAAGGGAAATGACTATTGATTGAATTTATTTTAATTGAATTTAAATGTAAGTGATATATAGTTCTTGTCTAGCCTCATCCATGTCTTGTGTAGATCTAGCCCAGGGGTGGGTTTTAACTTACCTCGCTGCTGGTTTGCTTCCTCCTGTGCCACGTGGCTGCACCTTGTGGGCGCGCACGCATGTGCAGTGCCAAAAAAAAAAATTCCACACCCGGGAAAAAAATAAAAAAAATTCAAAAAAAATAAAAAAGCCGAAAACAAGATGGCGACACATGCGCAGTGCCGGAAACTCGGCTTCTACGCATGCGCAGAAGGAAAAAAACCTGGAATTAAAAAAAAAATTAAAAAAAGAGATGGCGGCGCCCACGGACTGGCACTGACTGAACCGGATCCGTGACGTCACTGTGACATCACCAGCGGGTCACTACCAGTTTGGGCGAACCAGTCCGAACCGGGAGGAACCCACCTCTGATCTATATTTATATCTATATCTCTCTATATTTTAGAGAGAAGCTACCAATATAGCACTCAAAGGTCAAGAGTGGCCCATAGCTCTGAAAAAATGGCACACCTCGCCCAATGTCATCTGTACTAGCTGGACAGGAACAAATGTGACTAAGGGAAAATTCTGCTGTTTGGTCTTTTCTTTTCTTTTTTTAGTAAATGAAACAAAAACAAAGTTGGCATTTTGAACTGAAAAAGCAATTCTGTAGTATCAGAGTTTCAGCAAGCATTCCAAACCCAGAGACTTCTTTCATAAGCAGATCATCTTATTTCTTTATATGCAAAACTTTTGATTCATCAAGAGATAATGAATTAAATAAAAAGGCGTCTTGCAGAACATTTTCAAATTAATCAATTGTATTACAATTTATGAATTGGAAAAAGTGCTACCAGTCTCCTCATTTTTTACACCATAGATTAACATGAATGTCCTCCTACAAGACACCACATGGAAGTTTTCTGTATAGGGACTTCTTTCTTTCTTTTTTCTCTCTTGCTCTCAAGCTCATGTTCCATAGTTCCATACATTTTCTTTGGCATGGACTTTAAATAGCAACTTCAAGAAATGTTGGCCATATTGTCCTGGAGTTGTAGGCTCAATACATTTAGAAAGTGGCAGGTTGGAGAGATTTGGCCTAGTTAAAAAGATTTCCTAGTAAAAAGGTTTGCTATGATCCTTCCCACTGAAAGGAACAGTGTTAGATTATACTGTTTGTTGTGTTTTAGGATATACATCAGGGTTAAGAATCATACAAAGGAATTATATACTATATAGCAGTGATGGCGAATCTTTTAGACACCGAGTACCCAAACTGCACGCGCATGCCCAAAATGAAAGGTGCATGCGCACAGACATGGGCGCATGCACGGACATGCGCACATGTGCAGCAAAGACCGAAGACCAGCTGGCTGGCGGGAGGTGGGGCATCTCAACACCGGCAGCACGGCAAGAGGTAAGATCTTTTTCTTTCATGAGCTTCTGGTTCGTCGTTTGCAGGGAAACAGAAGCTCATGAAAGAAACGCCACGGAGATCTGACCTGGGGCAACGGCACGCGTGCCAGCAGAGAGGGCTCTGCGTGCCACCTCTGGCACGCGTGCCATAGGTTCGCCATCATGGCTATATAGTATAATAAATATTGATTTGAGGTTTTTTACACTCTGAGCTTCAAAATATCTATGAAAAGCACAAATATATAATAAATAAAGCAGCATTAGATGGTAGAATTAGACTGTAATTCTGCCTATTGAAAACTAGAGATAGTAACAAAGCTCTATTAAACCACAGACCAATTAAGGATACTGGTGGAATATTTCTGATTGCATGCCAATGTTTTTAACATACTTTTTCTCTATTCTATGACAAAAACATCTATTTATTTTGGTAAAAAAATGAACAATTTTAAACAGAAAAAAATTCAGACTAAACATACAAAGCTATAATTAAATATTTTCTTCAAAATTTTATTTTTAACTTATCTACTTTGTGGTCTCTTGCCTTGTATGATTTTAAACAGCACAATTGTAATAATTCCTTTCATGGCTATTGGATTGAAGCAGTCAAAATTTGATACATATACAATGACCAACCTTATTTATGCTTTGTATGTGTATTTGAAGCTCTTCTCTAAAAGTAAACAGGATAAGTAATAATGATAATGATAACCTGGAGATAAAATGCTTTCCTAAGTAGTTTTGTTAGAGACACATTTTTCACCAATGCTATGTCAGATGTCAGAATTATTACAGGAAGAGATATACTTAAGTAAAATTCTTACAGATCAAATATCCATTATTCCATGATTAAAAAAAAAATCTTTCCTGCCACGTCTTTACCAAATTAATCTCACAATTTTTGTGGAAATTAAAATTACCTTTTCTCAATCGTGTATATGTGTGATACAGTATAAAATATAGATGTAGAGAGTAAAACTTGGAAATAAGACTTTCTTGTCACTTACTTCAAGACTATGAAGTACAATGGTACAATTTACCCTAGAGTCAATAAGTCAAGTACTGTGATTCAGTACTGGAAATGGATCAATCCTTTGTGGCATTTACCTTAAATATGCCAATCAATTTATTTTATAATATAGGTAATAGAAATCATTGAACTTGTCTTTCCAATCAATTTAGTTTATAATAAAAAAGATCATAAATTAGAACTGTATTATAGAAGGCAAACTCAAAATATTGATCTTCATTTAAGTATTCAGAGAAATTTTGATTACAATTCATTGTAAAAGCTCTTAAAAATTAACTGACAATCGTATAATTTTTGTACCATGTGACCATTATAATATGAATGATTTGCATTCAACTGAAAACACACCACATAGAATTCATCACATTAAATATAATGTTTATTAATGAAAGAAATTTATCAGTTCCGTAAATGTCACTGATGATAAGGAATAAGGTATCATCATAAGATGTATGTGTGAATTATGACTCTCTTCCCCCTATTTGGAGGGAATCCTTCAAGTCAGTCTTGATTCCTGGATATTGCCTGGACTAGTCCCTAGAATTTCCTTGGTAAGATTTTTGAAAAGGTTTGCCATTGGCTTCTTCCTAGGGCTGAGGGTCTGTCCCAGAGATTCACTCTGCTGGCTTTGTACTAAAGATGGGACTAGAACTTGCTGCAACTCATGGTCCTAAGCCTTGGATCTTACCTACTACAGCACTCTGGCTCTCAAATGATCTCTTACTTAAAGTTAAACATATGATGAAAGTATATGCATTAGATTTACCACTTTGGAGAAGAATAGAGAGTGGTTTAATGATGGCTGCAGAATAAACTTTTGAAAACATTTTTAAATTAATCATTTTCTTTTAAAGAAAAAAAGAGAAGAAAAAGTACAACCATTTTTGATGCAGAGATAAAATATCAATGAAATGTGTTTGAATATTAGTAGCTCAGGTTGGTAGTTAGGCTGTTGGTTTGAACTCCAAGCTTGGTAATTTGGTTGCAAACATTTTGTCACCATTTGAGGAGACATCATCAGTGTGTTTTGAATTCAATTCAATTCAATTCAAATGTTTACAACCAAATTGCTAAGGTCAGAGCTCAAACCAACAGCACAAAATATCAATAACTGTCACATAAATTAGCAAAGTTGTACAATTAGTAGTCAGTATATTACTGATGAAAAATTAACCATAAAGACAAAATAAATTACTTTTGACAATGAAAAGAATTTTAAAGTATGTTTTTGACTCTCCGAGTTGCTCATTTAAAGATACCAAAACAAACAAACAAAAAGGAAAAGGAAAAGGGAAAGGAAAAGGAAAAGGAAAAGGAAAAGGAAAAGGAAAAGGAAAAGGAAAAGGAAAAGGAAAAGGAAAAGGAAAAGGAAAAGGAAAAGGAAAAGGAAAACTACTAAAAATATTATAGATAAATATTTTTAAGAATAAACTTCAGCACATTCTTATTGCAGTGAAATGCCTTGTTGCCCATTCAGTTGATATTTCCTTTCTCAGTTCATATTTCTTACAGCAGTTTTTTTATTCAAGAATTCACTGACTTTAAGGCAAGTGACAACAAGCATTTGGTCCAACAAATATCAGAATTGATATTAGTTTAGGTTGCTTTGCTTGCTAAAGTTAATGAGTGCAGGGGGGGCAGGGAAGAGCAGAAGTGTTTTGCAAAGTGAAGCCAAGTTATTTTAACTTTTTTTGGCTCTTTAAATTAATCAAGTGAGAACGATTGTTTTAAAGGATGGAAGAGTTCATCGTGGCTCCAGAAAAACATCAAGTACAAGAGCCTTGATTATGGCAGAAGACATACAAACAGCCCACGCATTAAGCTTGAAATCTGTGCTCACACCTGCCCCAACTCATTTTTCTCCATTGCGTTTATTGAGATGACACAATGTCAGTAGAATTTTACAAACTTTATGACAAAATTATGACAGATCTGCAATGGCAGAATGACTTATGGAAATGTTTGAGTGGCTTCTCAATCAAGTCTTTGGATGGTTTATGATGCCATTGTCCTGTAGGTCACAAGTCAAACGTTATTGAGGAGACATCACTTGGGGCTCATCCAAAGCTTTACCATCTGCTGGAAGTGGGAGAAGGAGGAGGGTGGGTAAATTTTAAAATAAGAGTCCCAGTGCCTTCAGATATAGACTACTGGCAGTTGAATTGCATTTTCAACTTTTCCTAGAATTTTTCTTTAAAGAGCTTTTAAACTATACAAGATTCTGGTAATACATGGCAGCCTCAGTTTCCCCTCTGTAAAAAGGAACTACAATGGCCTTACTGATGTTAAGAAATACAGAAAACGAGAGAGGGTACAAAACCTCTTATGTACTAAATGCACTGTATTTGCAGTAGCTCTGAAAAAGAAAATAAACGAAAGAGAATCATCCTGAATTATTATTTCAGTAATAGTATCTCAACTTTCAAAAAGCAAATATCTACCACACTTCAGGTGATTTTCTTGCTGTTGGGTCTTTATTACTTGAAAACTTACCAAATGTTAAAATAGACAAAGTCCTCTACAGCTACACTATTGATACAATTTTGCTTTGAATTAGCAATAGTAATAGAGCTTGAGAAAGAAAAAGAAAAGCTTATCAATTATAAGACTGTGCTCCATCATGGGCTCAGAATAATTGTGCTACATATATCACAATGGCATTTTAAAATATGATGTATAAGGTCACATTTATTGTTGGAGAAGCTTATCTGATATTCATTTCATATCTGATGAATTCCACATCAGATTATAAAATCAAATCACATGATTCTCATTTTGAATTGATAGCACTCAGTCTTCTGTCTGTCTGTCTGTCTATCTATCTATCTATCTATCTATCTATCTATCTATCATCTATCTATATCTATCATCTATTATTTCTTCTTCTTCCTATTTATCTATCATCTATTGAATATAGCATATGCTGGTAAAATAAAAGAAGAGAAAATTCATACTCACAACCTTGCAAATAATAGCATATACATATCTAATTGCAATATTTTATCCATTTCTGAAAGAACAAGGATTAAAGAAGTTGCACAAACACAAATTTGCATAATTGCATGTGCTGCCTCATATGTCTATTTTTCAGACATCACCTTGTAAGATACTACTGCTTTAGTAATTGGACCATACATAATATCAAAGATGAACGATCTTCTACCCGGTATACCTTCTTGCATAACAAATAACAATTCAATGAAAAATTGTTATGAACATTTGACAATTCATTGGGAGGGTATATGGAATTTAAAATACATTCTTGGCAAATTTTCAGGTTCATTTAGTGGGAAAAGCTAATGGCCAAAGTAATATAGGTGACCTATAAGGATGCCCAGATAGTTTTACCAGAGAAAGAGATGGGATAAACTTTATTAAATTTATCTCCTAGTTTACTTCTAGGAGCTCAAAGTGGCATACAAAGCTATACAGCCACTTATTAAATGACTGCAATATTTTAGTATTATATATTTATTTGGAAGCTGAACTTCTGTTCTAAATCAGATTTTAGGTTTTGGATTTAAACATGTCAGCTGGCCAGTCATTGAATCCAAAGTCAATTCCTTGCAGAAATATTAATTATTAAAATTTAAAAAATTGTAAATAAGAACAAACATTCAAAAAAAAAAAAAGCCAAAAACAAGATGGTGGCGCATGCGCAGTGCCGGGGACTCGGCTTCTGCACATGCGCAGAAGAAAAAAAATAGATTTTTTTTTAAATTCCAAAAAAAAACAACAACCCTCAACAAAAAAAAAAGATGGCGGTGTCCATGGACCGGCACCAACAGAACTGGCTCCATGACGTCACCAAAGGTTTGCTACTGGTTCTATAGAACCAGTGCGAACTGGGAGGAACCCACCTCTGGTTGACAGTCTCCAGCCATTAAGACTGATTATTGAACTGGTATCTTCTTTGTTAAAATCCTGTATTCCACATTTCCATCTCACAGTAACAGTAATCTACCCTTTCTTTTTCCTACACTCACTTGTAAATGGGAATTGCATATTTGTAGTCTCCATATTGCTGCCTTGAAAAACTCTAGCTAACTCTGACAAAATCTCTATTTCTGTCCCTCCCTCTCACTCACACATAGAGACATGCATACATACACACATATTTAAAACATTATTCTCACTGCAACCCCATGAGGTATATCATTATTTTGGTAATAGGAAACGAGACTGTAAGTTTCTGGTTTGCCAATTATTTCATACTAACAGTTGTTCAACACCTCATACCATGCTTATAGACTTTTCATATTCTAAGGCTGAGATCCAGTTTCTGTTTTAACTTTGGGAAACATGGGATCTCACTTGAATGGATTTCTTGAAGCAAATCTTCAATGTCACTTACCATCACCTTAAATTGATTGTAATTGATTCTTAGTTACTGATTTCCTGAGTCTTTTGTAACATTTACCCTACCTGCTTAAGCATGAGGTATGACACAGTTATGCAGTGTTGTTTAAATTCTTTTCATTCTCACAAACACCTATAAAAGGAAGTCTCATTCAAACACTATCTCTGCATACTGTATGTTCAAGCAATAAGACAGAGAAGAAACATATTTTTCACAGAATAAAATATTTTATTACTGTAAAAATAAGAATCCTATTACATATGTAGGATTTTAACAAGTGAGATAAGATATTCCTTTTTTCAGTTCAGAATATAACTACACATACACAAACACATACGCATTGACATATAGGTATTGTGCTTAATAACTTTGTGTTATTTGCTTCGTATGAGGAAGAATCAGAATGGAATGAAAGGGACAAGCTGAAATGTAGCTGGATTTACATACGAATGTTATGTTTTCATTTCATTTTGGTCCAAGCTTAAAGGTTAATATTAAAAGCATTAGCACAGTCTTTTCCATTCTCAGGCATATGAGCAAATTGCCAATATATGGAATTATAATGTACAAGTATTTTTTTTAAAAAAAGAAAACATAATTCCTAGTGATGATACAGTTCCTACAGAGTCATCATTCTTTTCTCTTCCGTATTCTTCAGATGACACCTAAAATATTGCATATTGTTCTGGCACTATATTTTAAAAAGAAAATATGACAAACTGGAGCATGTCTGGAGTAAAGGAACAAAGTTGATAAACAGACTGGAAGAAAAGACTTATAAGGAACAGCTGAAGTTATTAGATAGGTTTAGTCAATAATAATAATTTATTTGATTTATTTGGCTGACCAGCTCATATACAGTACATGACTCTAAATTAATAGTAAGAATTTTCAAAACACTGTTGAAAGATTTGATAGCTGCTTTCAAATATCTGAAATGCTATCATGCAGAGGATAGACTTGTATGTTGTTTCTAAAGAAAGACAAGAATCAATAGATTTAATTACAAGGAATTAGATTTCAATTGGACTTAAAAAAATTCCTAAGACTAAGAACTGTTCAGCGGTACTATGGACTGTTTAGGAAGTGTGGTCTCTCCTTTACTGGAATGTTTAAGCAGAAAGTAGATAGACATCTGCAGTTAGTTCTCACTTACTAATTATCAAGTTTAGTAACTGTTCAAAGTTATGTTGGTGTAGAAAAAACCTCCAGCTTTGCAAACAATCCTCACTTTTACAAATTTTGCAGCATCCCATGGTCACAAAATCACCATTTTGGGTGGTTTGCAACCAGTGTGCATTTATGATTGTCACAACATCCCGAGGTTGCCATTTATGTGCTTCCCACCTGCTTGTGATAAGCAGAATTAATGGAGAACACAGAAGTAAAATTGTAAGTCGCAAACATGTCATGCTTTGCTTAATAACCAAATTGGATGTGACTCCATAAGCCTGTCAGGGTCAGATGGTTTTCTGTTTAGTGACCATGGCATTTAGTGATGGATCGACTCATCCCAATTGTAGTTGCTAAGCAAGGACTCTCTATATCAGGTATACTGGAGTAGAAAATTCCTGCACTAAGCATGGATTATAGTAGACAATCTCCAAGGCTGCTTACAACCCTTATATTCTATTGTATGTTCTCTGAGTGCATTAAAAATCATAAAGGTATGAATACATGTTAATGTATGCAGAAAGGTAATGGCCAACTTTGTTAATTAAGTGGGAAAGTAGTAAATGTAAGGAAATAAATACATTGAAATAGGCACACATATACATCATGTAACATCAAGATAGTATTTATAATGATTAATAAGCATAGAATTAGGCTGAAAAATGGCACTATCCTGATACAGTGAGGAATGTAACATAATGGATACTTCCAAAGCTCCACCATTTTGACTCCTCAATCTTTCAAAAGTGGCTTGAAAACAGTGTCAATCATCTTCAGTTCTGTTGACCTGTGAATACTGAAGGCTAGGATGAAACCCTACCCAGACTGTAGTAAAGCATGTTTTATTTATTTATTTATTTATTTATTTTGTCAAGCGTGTATATGATTACAAAGTATAAACATGATTGTGAATATATAAGATGTACAAGCATGGTTATGAGTACATGATATTTTACGAATACATGGGGTCATTAGGACAGGGACGGTAGGCACGCTGGTGCGTTTATGCACGCTGAAAGGTACCATAGTACTCGATCCTAGGTATTCAAGAGGTAAACAGGTATGTTCTTGCTAGATCAGACTTTAGATCTTTTGTGACTTTTGAACAGGATAATGCATTCCTTTTTTTAAAAAAAAAAATTGAAATACATCAATGTTGACTCAGCCTTCCATCCTTCCGAGGTGGGTAAAATGAGGACCCAAATTGTTGGGGGCAATATGCTGATTCTGTAAACCACTTAGAGAGGGCTGTAAAGCACTGTGAAGTGGTATATAAGTCTAAGTGCTATTGCTATTGCCATAAGAGAAAGAGTTAACCAATAGTTCCTAATCTTTTTTCAGAAACATGTTGCTAGGCTGAATTATTGTGAAGACACAATGATGCTAACTTTTCTGTTAACTGTGTAGGAGGAAGTTTGGATTAGCAATGCTGAGGGATCAGCAATAGATTTAAAGCAGATGGATGATTAAGGTTTTCAACCTTAAGATAGTTTTGTTGGGCAGAGGTGACTGTTGCAATTACTTTAGCATGAATTTCAATTTGAATACTATCTGCAGGAGTAACTGAGTGGCAAATGCAATATAATAATCTTTGTGACACAAAAGCTAGATGGTAGTTGCACATGCTAAACTGCAGCAGAGGAATACATCATAACATCTTCATGCAAATATTACAATTTATGTTCCTATATTAGATGACATAAGCATGGTTTGTTACACTGTAGGTACTGCTGGCTTTAATAATTTTTGATGAAGTAAGCATTTTTGGGGTCTGTAATTTATGAGACCAGGTGTAACAGTATTAGCTTTAAAACATTAGGTGTTTTTAATATTAACTATTTTGAATATAAAAAAGGCACAAAAGTAGATGCAAAGAGCAAGATTTCAATAATGGTGAGAACAAGCTTTAGGAAGCTATGAATGACATGTATTTACTAACTATTTACTAAGTCTGCACTACTATTAATCTTCTCATCGTTCCCATCACCCATCTCCTCCCACAAATGACTGTATGACTGTAACTTTGTCGCTTGTATCCTTACAATTTATATTGACTGGTTCCTACTATGATTTGATTGCTTATTTGTACCCGGACTATCATTAAGTGTTGTACCTTATGATTCTTGATGAACTTACCTTTTCTTTTATGTACACTGAGAGCATATGCACCAAGACAAATTTCTTGTGGTCCAATCACACTTGGCCAATAAAAAAAAAATTCTATTTATATGCCATTTCTTTTATAAACTTAATATGAAGTGACTTAAATTTTAAAAAGAAGTGAATAAGAAATAATATATTATGTAGGAAAATAATTTAAAAGGTTTTGGGAAAAGAAAGCCCGAATCCAAGACACACATAGGCAAGGCCTGGATTAAGAGATGGGACTTCAACAAGTGAGTATCCTCAAATTGATATCAGTATATCTGAAAGGATCTCTCTTAATGATTGCTATGTGCACTAGCTTCAAGTTTATTTAGATTTTTAAAGATTTCAGCAAATTGTTGAACATAGTTTAGTAATTCATTGGTAGCAAGTGCACTTGTTTCCACACAGACGTATCAAGGCATAACCAAGAGTTCCACTCATTGGCATGGCCACTGCATTCAGCTCTATTACTATGAATTACAATATTGTATGTGTAAATGTGTGCTAACAATAAGTATGAATAACACTTATTAGGCTGTCTCTACTAAATAGAGACATTCATCTATTGAATGTGGCAATAGATGGTCCTGGCCATAGAGGAAATTGGCCTTAAATTTTAGGACTGTTCTACAAATTATATATTTTTATCTTATTCAAAAACATAGAGATTCTTAAATTCTGCAAGATTTATTAATGTTTATGCTACCCATCTCCCCTGTAAGACCATCTTTTCATCATAAATTCACATTCCAGAATGATGCAAACAGTCATTTTTTCATCATTATTGACAATTTTAGAGAGGTTCTAGGACCTACACCCAAATATTGGTGGTGGAGGGGCTAAAGGTGATTCCAAGACCTTATCTTGGGCACTTTGGTTTGATCCAAGTAATGATCAACCACCAACCAAAACAAGTGTTGTATGATCACACAGGCTGTATAAGGTTGCTAGAGCTTTGGAGTAACAGATTTCTTTAGCATGAATTTTATCTTTCCCATATTTGTGGTATACCCGCCTCTTGTAATTTTGCTTTTAAAATGGTTAGCAATTGCTAAAATGCTTTGACCTGAAAAGAGAGTCCAAATCAGTGGTGGGTTGCTGCCGGTTTGGACCGGTTCTCCCGTACTGGTGGTGGAAATTTGCACCTGCTCGCCGAACCAGCAGCGATGTCCAGCTGTCCATGCCCCCGAACCAGTTCTCCAGTTGCCGCGGCTGGCAAAAAACCCTCTGCGCATGTGCAGAAGCTTCTGCGCATGCACAGATGGTCATTTTCCTGATGTGACATCGGCACGCGCACGAGCGAAGCAAGCACACACGTGCAAAATATGCACTTCCATCACGATGCGAACCAGTAGGGAAGGTAAGTGGAACCCACCCCTGGTCCAAATCTCCAAAATATAGACATGTATACTTTCATAAGAATTATAATTAGCAAGATTATGGCTCTTTGGCACAAGGCTTTATCTTTTTTTGGTCTTTTTTTTTATTACAAATGACATTCTCAAACAACAAATATTACTAATCTGCTCAGTCAATGAAACAGGCTGTGTTATCCCTCCCTTCCCACTCCAAAGATCTTTATAAACAAAATGCCATATTGCATTTATGTGAAGGCCTCTTCTCTTAGGATTGCATAAGAAACAATGCCTTTTTTCCAACGTTAAAAGCTCCTATCAGCATACTCATTTCCCTGACATGGCAAAAACCCACAAATACCTCCCAGAATAACAGATTTCTCTGTGCCAAAGAGGGATTGTTAAAGAGAACAGCTCTGGTTTACCTGGTCTCCCACGACAACAGACTTGATGGCAGCCAAAGAGATCCGAATGCAGTCAAGCGTGACAGCTGACATCAAAGCAGGGAAGCCACACCTTGATCCAGAGTTTGCTCTACCTGCCAGGGCAAACCTATTAACATGACCACCCTGAGAATTCAAAGGAGCAAACACACACATGCACACACATAGCCCTACCTACCCCTCCGATTTCAAAACAATTTCTTAAAAATTCAGTCTAGACAGACTTTTCTTCAGAAATCATCAATACTGACCTAATTATTCAGATCATGGGCTTTAGCATTACTCCTTCCAAAGACTCAAGAAGAATAGTTAATTTCGTTTAATGGAATAATTGTATGTCATAATTATGTTTTGTGCGTGTGTATATGTGTGTGTTTAATTTTGACAATAAGGCTTTAGCCAAGTTGCCATCCCTCTTTGTAAATCTGCTAATAAATAGGCTGCTCAGATAGTGTGTTGGTTCCTCCATTGTTCCCTCTCTAGGCTATTTGGACTAGCTTAGGCTGATGGGGTGTGTACTAGTGTGTATATTTCTCTAATGACTGTTTTTCTCTGCAATTGTCTAGGGGGAAAAAAAAGCTTTTCTTTTCATCCACTAATTCATTTCCCATGAATGGCGAGGGGAATATAGTAGGGAGAAGGAAAAACAACATAACCAGGGGATTTTCAAATAAATGGCAAAATCCCTAACCAAGTTTGATTTCTGTAGGTCTTCAAGCAGACAGGAGAAATCAGAAATAGCATGGTTATTACAAGCATAGCATAGGCAATGAATTATTAGAAAATGGCTGAATATTGGTTTTTTGCAGGATCTTCTTCTTACTTAACTTGATCTAGATATTCATATATGGATTTCCAACTTCCATATAATATATATATATATATTTTAAAAAGGAAGGTATATTCCAAAGCTTTTGCTGTGTTGACCATTTATTCTGGTTCCCCAGCTTTCCCTTCTATTGTGATTTTTAAAAAATGAATACAATATTGGATAAATTCTCACAAACAATATATAAATTTCTTGCACTTACTTTAGTTACAGATTGATCAAGGAGAGTGTGCAAGCATCCTATTTTCAGTACACACGCATCTCTTCTGCCTCACTGGCTTCCCATAATTCAGTGAAATCATAATGGAACACTTTGGAGTCATGGATGAGTGGGCAACTATAGAAGTTGAAATCATAAATAAGATGAAACATTTTCAGATCTGAAAATGGGATAAACGGGGCCACAGCAAAATAATGGTGAAATATGTGTCCAAAAAGAAAAGAAATACCTCTTTGCTGCAATCAAGTAAATTTAAAAACAAAATCTGAAACAATGTTAAGGAAATTCATAGAAGAAGAAAAGTTTAGAAACAGGAATATAGGATTTAAATGAAGTATTTGCAGGAGATTTCATGCACTCGTTAACAACAAATCCTGTCAGATTAACCACTTTCTATGGCAGAGCGACTAGTTTGGTAGATTAAGAAAAAGTTGTGGATGCAATGTGCCTTGGTCCCAATAAAGCATTTGCAAAGTTGCTCATGATATTCTAGAGGAAAAGAGGAATAAATGTCAGTTTCTCAGTATTGCAGTCCAGTGGATTTAAAACTGGTTAACAACTGCCCTGAAAAGGTTGTCATAAATGGTTCTATATCATTCTGGAGGCAAATATTGAATGGGATGCCCCAGTTCCATTGACCCGGTGGTTTTATTTTTAATGACTGAAAGAATAGAAATGAAGAGATGCAGAGGACACCAAGCTAAAGGGGTGCTTAATACGTTGAAGGACAAATTCACTCGAGTGAATTACATTACAAATATAATGTCCTCCATCTGGATTAAACAAAAATCAGATGTATTTGGAGGCAATACCAGTGAGAAGGTCTAGAAATCCTAATGGACCTCCAGTTGAATATCAGTAAGCAGTGTGATGCAACAGTTAAAAGGGCCAGATCAAGACAGACAATATCTGTTACACTGCACTTTGAAAGGGTTATAGAGCACCTGGAGTGGGTTCAGATGGGAACTGACAAGGTGACAAACTGCTGGAAATCCAGTTTGTTTTGCATGCTTAATTTGATAAGATGGCAAACTAGAAATATCTAAAAGGCTGACCCTATTCTCTGTTGAAACAGGGAGGAGAACAAGAACTCATGGGTTGAAATTAAAAAGAGTGATGAGGATAAGAGTTGTTAAACTGTTCCAGTAAAATCACACGGAATGCCCTTTTCTTTTCCAACTGAAATGGGCTGGATGGTCATAAATCAAAAATGGTTTAGTACAGTAGATTATTGCATTGAGCAGAAAGTTGGACTAGATCATGGGTGTCAACTTGATCACATCACATGATGTATCGTGGCATATCGTGGCGGTTTTTGCCTTTGCGGAGCCAGGGTGGGCATGGCCTACGCGTGATGCATCTGGCCTGCGGGCCGCTAGTTTGACAGGCCTGGAACACTAGATGATCTGTAAGTTCTCTTCCAATTTATGTATTTGATGATTCTACGGAAATTAGTATGTGACCATAGATGCCATTTGTAGAGTATTGATTGTATCAGTATTAGTTTGAAGGAAATATGTTTTCACATCAAATGAAATAGGAAAAATCATAGAATCATAGGGTTGGAAGGGTTGGAAGGGATCTTGGAGGCCTTCTAGTCCAAACCCCTTTCTGAGGCAGGAATCCATATACCATCCCAGACAAACAGTTATCCAATCTTTACTTGAAAACTACCAGCGAAGGAGCACCCACAACTCTGATATGCAAGCTGTTCCACTGATAACTCGTTCTCACTGTCAGGAAACTCATCCTTATTTCCAGGTTGGATCTCCTTTTGATGAACTTCCATCCATCGCTTCTTGTCCTGCCCTCAGGTGCTATGGGAGGGAAAAGGGTATTTTCATGTATGTTTCCTAAAAAACCACTAAGTATCAACAACTTCCAAACATGCTTTTTATTCCTGTTGCATCTAAGTTCATTTTTACCTCTTTGAAAATTATTAATTATACTGAATTAATTATATATATATAATTAATTAATAATTATATTAATATTATATATTAATGATAATATATTACTGACATATTACATAAGAGTTTATGATAGCTAGGTTAACCATTAGTTAGTGACTTAGCATGTCAAATTGTGGTTATTCAACAAACCATGATTAAGTAAACCATACTTTAGTTCAGATTATTTGGGATTATAATTCCCAGAAAATATTGTCAACATGCTAGTTGCTGCCTATCTAAGCCATTGTTCCTCAGCCTTGCAAAATGGGTAGACATAGCCACCACTGAGAATTCGGAATTCTCAAAATTCTAGAAGTTGCTAAAGTTGGAAAACACTGATTTTAACCATTTGTTGCTATGGAAATACCAATGAACTTTTAACAAACAACTTGTCTGTGTTCAGAGTGGAGCTCCCCTTTCCTCCTTCTGTGGGATTTCACAGTGGCTCTTGACAGCAAGTGGGATAAAAAATGTTATTATTCCTATTGGAAGTGCATAACCCATTCTTTATATGATATACAATTTGAGTCGCTAGCATTTTTGAAAATACATATTTTGTCAGCCCAACTATTCTGGCTGGTGGAATCCAGGAGAAGGGCCTTCTCTGCCTTTGCACCTGCCCTGTGGAACATCTTGCCCCCTGATGTGAGGTTGGCCCCAACTCTCCTGACTTTCTGGAAGAGCCTAAAGACCTGGTTCTGCCAGTTAGTTTGGGGCTCCAATGGGGGAGTATCACAGGAAAGGTGGTTGATTGATTAACTATGAATCCCACTTCTCCCCCCCCATCCTGCTCCCGCCCTCCCCATCTTTTAATTGGCCATAATGTTTTGGATTTTGTATCACCTTATTCATGTTTTTAATTCATATAGTTTTATTTTTTATGATTGTAAGCCGTCCAGAGGTAAAATGGGCAGCCTATAAATTTTATAAATAAATATACTGTATAAATAAATTGCTGAAAATTCCCAGGCATCTCCCTTGTCATATTTACAAAAGCCCATGTTTGCCACAGATTTTAAACATGAAGCCCTGTGTGGTTCTGGGAAAGTCGGGCTTATTAATTACCTGACTTTAATGTGCTTATGTGCCAGGTAAAAGTTCTACAAATTGAGCCAGACAAATTCACAGCCCATATTCTCAGCATCTGGGGTTCTTCTATCTCTGTTTACAAAGGACTGAAATCATTCTGAGGAAGATGCTGTATAAGTGCCACATAATATAACAGTTGTTAGGAAACAATATTTTTCACCATGGAAATTAAAAAAAATGAATATGAATCATGCCCAAGATCTAATGCATAGATGGCCCCAAGAGAAAGGAGTAGGAAACCAACATTTTTTTAATACTTAGCTGTTCTAAACATTAACTATTAAGAATGAAATGCCAATTGACTTTGTTTTAGCAAGAAATATAAATAGCCACAAATTATGGGGAGATTATATGATAAAATAAATTTGTTAATGATATAGGCAATGTGCTAAGTCATAATATGGTTTATTTGTCATCGGCTTAGCCTAAAGTAGGATCCAAGCATTGTGGTCTACAGATCCACTTGATAAGGATGAAGATTGAACCAAATCAGCTGTACCTTATTCAATAGCAGTGGTATCTGTGGTAAAAACAAGCCACAAGTTATTGTGATGTGTGAACGTAGTTCTATTCCAGTTTAGTTATGTAGCATATGGCATACTATGTCAGGGAAATCTACACATGCTAGACACAATGTAGTCCTGACAACCTAGATTGCTAGTTCATTCCATTTGGCACTTGTGCGCCTCTCCTTTGTGCACTGTGGAGGGCAAACCAGCTCTGCACCAGTTAGCTAGCGGTGCTTGGGTTGCTGGCTCTTCCAGGGTCAGCTGGTCTTGCCTTGCCTCATGTTGTGATGCCTGGCATCTGGCAAGGTCCAGCACCAGCTTCAGTCTCTGAACACACAAATGCAGCTAGATTTCCCCGCCTCCCCATTTATCTACTTGCAATATTGTCTGCTTTCAAATTGCTGGGTGGACAGGAGCTAGGGATTGAGCAATGGGAGCTCACTCTGTCTCACGGAGCTGGGCTCGAACTGCCAGAGTGCAGACCATTTCTGGCTGGCAGTTCCAGCATCATTAAGCCTTGTATCACCTTGTCCCTATTTTATTCCAGTAATGGAGTAGAATACAGGAGAAGGTCCCTTCTGTTGTGTACCCAAATTTTGTAATGCTCCTCCCCTGAATCCAATCTGTTTTGCAGGATCAGGCCTTTCACTTATACATCTGGGTCTTAGCAACCACAAGCTGGCTGTATGTCTAATTGTTTCATAAAAAATCTATACTTTCTTATTCTTGTATTATGGTCTTGCTTATATTATAGATCGTAACTCAACATGATATCCTATCCCGTGGGCAGGCTATACATTTTTTTAATTTAGTTGATTAATCAAATCTCAATATAGCTGCACCTAAAGAGAAAGAACATTAAAAAGAGAGGAGAGCCATCTTAGTGTGATTGGCCATGATCAGGTGGGATCTTGAGAGTACTTTTTCACTAAACACATTTTATTAAAAGGCAAAAGCTTTTGTGAACCACAAGCCCACCAGATTTGCTGTCATTCATAAAAGCTTATATCTTTGAATACCATTTATTAGTCTGAAAAGATACTATCGGACTCTTCCTGATTTTGAAATAAACAGTAGAAAGCAATGCAGGTCCAGAGCAAAATCCTATTAGGGCCAGTTTCTTGTTTTCTAGCCAATGGCCTAATTATAGTTAGGACTGGTCTTTTAGTGAAGTAAAGTAAGGTTGCTACCTCAAGCCAGAGATTTTTGATGTCACAATAGGTCAGCAATTTTTCAGTTATTGTACTGTTCAATATTGTAGTTTTCATTATTAATAAAAGTGAAAGATTATGGGATTATGTGCCTTGTACACTGAAATAAAACTCCATTGTAGGCAATGATGAATTTATAAAATTCACATTGGATTGAGGCCTATACTCCTTCCAAAGAGTTCTAGTGAAATTATAGCTACTTAAAACAGAAATGGGGGAAAAAAATGAAGCCCATGCAAACACTTTTAAGAATTGGACTTCAGAAAGAAAAAACAAACCCCCAACAACCTTGAGATTTGATATTCTTGGATAATTTCTAATGAGAGCACTTTCCCTTTAATTATTTTGTGGTCACCATTTCAAAGGTGATTAAAGCTGTTCTTCCCTAGATGCGGTTACGGATTTAATGCAAACCTGGTCTTTCTTGTGGTTTTTATCACAGTAATTAAATTTGGCTTGCTAACAGACTTTGTGTGGCATGAGGGATTTCACCAAGCAAAATGATTTCCCCTCCAGGTAATGTTAAATTTAGGAAAATATAATTAATTATATCAGACAGGTATCTATTATACATCATGCGCGCATTCTTAAAAGGCTAAGTGTGTGTCTGTGTGTGTGCGTGCATGTGTGTGTTTCTAAACAGAAACCCTCATTTCTTCTTCTGTTCACTTCTACAGTAGCTTCAAAGGCCTGTTTTGACAAATCCATCTGTGATTACTGTTTTCTGGGGAAAAAATTACTTTCCTTGAAAATTAGTTATGCCTAAATAAAAGACGTCCACATTTGGCATGCAACTTCCTTTCTGCATTCCTTTCAAACTTTTTGTATTCTTACTACATGCTGGTGCTTATTCAGATACTATTCATCTATAGGACAATGGCCAGGACTAAGTCTTTTCACCTTACATGAACTGAAGGTTAGTTGGTCTAGACATGCAGTGCAGGAAGACAGGAGAAAGCTATAACGATAGAATGAACTGTACCAATGTACCATGTCACCCTGCTAGTCAGAGATGACCCTTCTGAACAATCCATTATCTCCTTGAAAAAACGAATGTATCAATAGCAATAGCACTTAGACTTATATACCACTTCACAGTGCTTTTACAGCCCTCTCTAAGCGGTTCACAGAGTCAGCATATTGCCCCCAACAATTTGGGTCCTCATTTTACCCACCTCGGAAGGATGGAAGGCTGAGTCAACTCTTGAACCTGGTGAGATTTGAACTGCCAAATTGCAGGCAGCCGGCAGGCAGCAGAAGTAGCCTGCAAGTATTGCACTCTAACCACTGCGCCACCGCAGCTCATCAAGAGAGACAACATAACTTATTTGTGTATAGGGGAGTGTTCATAAAGGCCATTTTCTTCCCAAAGTAAATAGCCTTTCACCTCATTCTTAGCATTACTATTTCAGCAATTTTTAAGAGATGGTTAAAATTTTGGGGCTGAAGTAGAGAGAAGCCATACCATCTCTTTTGAAAGAAAGCAAGTCATGAACAACTGTCTTCCAAAGAAGGAAATAGTGCTGATCTTCTCTCTGGTTAGGTTTCTAGACAAGTTCAGGGTTCTGTGGCACAGTTTGAAGATTAGTAATTTAGTTCATGACCTTTGGAATATCTGACCGTGTTTTACAACTGATTGTACTATACATTTCTAATACATTGCAGCAAAAAGTAAACAATATGTTTTTTTAAAGGCTGTTTAGATTCTCATTTTAATTTCATTTAGAATTATGCCACCTTTCAAACGACATAAAAGTACATCTGTTTTAGCTGTCCTAAATTGAAGCTCATCACCACTTTTTCAGAAAGAGGGAAAAAACTCAACCATTTACAGACTTATATCAGTTGTTCTCCATTTTGTTTAAAGATAAAAGCCTATAATTATTTTTGTAAATGGAAATCTCAGTATGACCTTACTAAATATCTTCTCAAATAAGGCCATCCCCAAAATTGCCTGGGTTGTTGATTCTGAGGCCTCTAGACTATAGGGCTTAATTATCATTCCATATCTACTATGGTTTCAATTGCACTGGCCATCTAAAAAGAGACTTAACTTAGCCTATCAACCACCTGGAAATCTCTAAGTATAAACTAGAGATATGAATATAAATTCTGTCATGAACTAAGGTTGTCTTTTTACTTTCAAATATCTACACCGAAGAGGCTCTGAATTAAAACTTTATTCGCTTTTTAAAATGTTTATACAGTAATCCTCATTCTCAAGGACCTTTCTTGCCTTAATGAGGGACTATTACATCTGAGAATAAATATAAGATCACCCTTGGATTTGGTAATGAAATGGGTTTGATGAGAGAAACTGATGCTTGTGATTTATGGGTGTCTATAGGTGTTATGTATTGAATATATATAGTTGTGTTAAGCCCTGCTAAAGTGAAACTAACCTTTAGATGACCCTAAAACTCCAACTGTTTTGGAGGGAAATTTAAAACATTCATATTTGGGTGGGCTTTTTCAAGTATTATGATTGGTTAAGGCCCTGTGGGCCCAGAGTATAAATTACAGAGAATTGCCTGCAGTTTCTCAGTTCCAGTTTTGAGTCAATAAATGCTGTTGTAGGTATGCTGGTCTGCTTTTTGCCTACTGAAGCCCACTACACAATAATATGTATACATGATTGATTTCACATTTGTGCATTTATGAGGTAGGAAGGAAAAAGATGGAAAGAATAGGGGTTGCCAGCGCTTGGGAGAACGACATACATTTTCAGAGCTTTTTGTTTCTCAGTATTTATTTTTCCTCTTTAGCTTAAAACAACAAGCTGTTGAAAGCACATTTGTGATACCATAGCATTCAGAACACTCATCTTGTAAAATACTGGCTAATAATTACAAGGAAGCCATTGAAGATCCAAGTTTTTCTGCATGTCTTATTTAATAAAAAAGCATATCATATATCATATAATTTTCAGGTGTCAGATTCAAAGTCTTGTTTTTCAACAATTTAGAATCATGGCAAAAATAACATTAGCCAAGCAGTTTTGCAATTTTATTGACCTTGGCCTTTGATCCATCTGATGTTATCAGCTTCTTGCAGAGCAAAGTGACACCTGTTTTCAGTATTTTAGCTTTGTTATTTTAGCCGTAAGCATGAAAGGGCTCCAGGGGACCAGACTGCACTCTGAAAAAGTAGCATAGCTGCTTTTTTTTCTGCTTTTGGTGAGTTTTAATTTTCCATTATTTCTTTTTTCCTCGTTAAAAAAAGTCTGATGAACATTTCTTTCTTTTGTATGGCACATAAACTGATCCTGTCATTTTACTGAATCTCTATATAAAAGACATTACAAGGCTGCATTTTAATTAAGATTCTTCTTGTATAAAGTCCTGAGGAATTCAAATGTTGATGTGGCTCACCATATAATCAATGGCTTTTCTGAATTCTTCAACACTGCTATTTGCTTGTTGTGTACATTATGGTCTCCAAGTGCACAGTGAAATCAACAGGCTATTTCAGAAATTGTTTTGGCATCTATTAAAATAGGAGAAAGAAGCCACTTTCTGAAGATATGAATAGGTTGGTAGACACAAATTAGCAAAGGTAATGTTTTGTAAGCTGGATTGTAAGCTTTCAAGAGTTTCAAAGTTTAAAACCAAACCCTGGAATAGAGATCAAAATTAGATCAGGAGAGAGCACTATTGACGTAGTACAATACTATACCATCGTAGCATCCAGTTCCAATAGGTAATTAGCAGGGGTGGGTTCTAACTTGCCTCGCTGCCGGTTCGCTTCCTCCCGTGCCACGTGGCCATGCTGCATGGCCGCGCGTGCTTTGCGCATGCGTGCATGCACAGTGCAAAAAAAATTAAAAAATCCCCCCCCAAATCCAAAAACAAGATGGCGACGCATGCACAGTGCCAGAAACTCGGCTTCTGTGCATGCGCAGAAAAAAAAACCCGGAAAAAATTAAAAACAAATTCCAAAAAAATTCCAAAAAAACATGGCGGCGTCCACGGACCGGCACTGACCGAACCAGATCCGTGACATCATCGTGACGTCACCAGTGGATCGCTACTGGTTCGGGCGAACCGGTCCTAACCGGGAGGAATCCACCTCTGGTAATTAGGAATTATCCTATCTGTAATTTCTGAACAGTCTCCAAAAGGAGATGAATGTGTAGAACATTTTAGTAAGCTAAAGAATATTAGATTGATAGATAAGTAAGGTTAGAAATTCTCTCATATGGTAGGACTGTAATAACACAATCCAACTTTTAATTCATTGATAGAGACTAGGGAGAGTCCACAACAGAACCTATTCTTTCAGGCAGTTTTCATTTACATCTTGAGAGACAGGCAAATATAGCATTTCTGTTCTTTTTCCAGAATGAGCTTTTGATTACGAACTTTAATTTGGTCCAAATATCATATTACTTCTGGGGGGAGGGAATGCTTATTAAATTTGCAAATGACAGCTAATACTCTAGAAAAGGAAACTCAAATTCCTGATAGAGTTAGGGAAAGGGATTGACGGTAAGTTAATAAAATTTAATAGAGTTCTTCTCTTAGGAAACATAAATCAAATGCACTGTTATAAGATGGGGTACATGGCTTAGTAATAACACATGGAAAGAAGAAACCGATATTGTATTTTATTGGAATGCAATCATGAGTCAGAAATGTAAGGAAGTTGATTTATACATTCATATGCTGGGTACATGGACATCCAAGGGATACGAGAGGAAAGGGAAACAAGTGACATTACATGCACTTGTTATCCTCATGCAAATGAAAAAAAAATCGTATAATTTGAATTAGATGTGTTATGATGGACTGTTGTTATTCTTGAGCCAGTTTTATAATCTATGTCCAAGGTGTCAGATGCCAATGGATGGGTACATTATAATATATTAACCAGCTGCTTTATTTCCCTTGTTAAGGTATGTTTTGAATGTAACTGAATATGCATGCCATCTGCCAATTCTGACCACATAAGCCAAGGTGGCCAAAGTAGCCAAACATCACTCTTTCTAAGGGAGTGTACACTATAAAGGGGAAAGAAGGAATATCAGGAATACTACCGTATTACTAATAGTAAAAAGATCAGCTACCCAAAGATGGCTAGTTAATTACAAGCTGTCAACTAAGGGGGAGAGCAATACTGATCCTGGGGGGAAGAATGAAAGGTCAGAGCACCCCACTTTCTGATGCTGACTAAAAGTGACCAAGAATAATGTGTTCACACTGATCCTGCATCTTTTTTTCCTTGTGAGGGAGGGTGAAGGCAATCACTTTCCATTTTCAAATTCTTGGGTAGTACTTCTGCATACAGTAAAAAAAAAACATGCAATCCTTTTTGTTCTAATCAGCACAAGAAGTTTATATGCACTACTTTCTTTGCTTTATTACAAATAAACAGCTGCCATAGAACTACATACACTTTCCACAAATACCACTGCTCTCACCCAACAATACTATAAAAGCCTGCTATTCATGGATGGAAGAAGCGTGAAAATATGCATTAAATGGAAGCAGGTCAGCAGATGCTATCAAATGTAGGCAAGTTAAAGAATGAATCTGTGACTAATAGAGAAGGAGTTGCCTGAGTCTTCAGCCCTGTCCTAATCTATCTTTTCCTGCCTATTAGTCTGATTATGGGAGGGGGGTGTTGTACAAAATAGTCATTATGCACTATTGTCATCCTTGCGCCAGTTTTATGACCTGTATCCAAAATGTACCATTTTCTCATTAGAAAAGCTAAAATGATCCATTAATCTTTTCTGCTCTCTCACATTCCCAGAAGTTCTATACTGTTTTAAGCAGAACTTTAAAAGAGGTGCAGTATACTGTAGATTAAAAAGATTGTTCATCAAATCTCTCCTCTCCTCTTCTCTCCCTCTCCCTCTCCCTCTCCTTTTTTCCCTTTTCTTTTCTTTCCTTTCCTTTCCTTTTCGGTCTTTCACAAAAAACACGTAATAGAACAGGTTAACAGAATAATGCTTTTAAGGCTTTTCATTCCAGAGAACTCTTCAAATAAGTAAAATCTAGTACTTCAGCTGATTGTGTTGCATCCACATTATTTTGATCAACACACTTACCTATATTGATGTCATAAAAACAGAATATTTGCATAAGGATTTATATCCATGGTAGGTAAGTGATGTCTTTTCAAATTGCTAAAATTAACTTTTTGTATTTTAAATAAATACATTGCAGAGAAAAGAAATAATTTTGATATATTTTGACTTGTAAAGCCTTTAGAAAAGAATTGTATGTGGCTAATGATGTATTTTCACATTTAAAAAATAGATGGGAGTAAAGTACATTTCCTTATCACAAATCTATTAACAGATATTTATTTATTATTTATTTTAAACATTTATATAGCTGCCCATCTCACATCAAATTCTGCACAGCTCCCAATGAAAAATTAAAACAACATATATAATATGTTAGCCTATTACTCATTATTTTGCAAAGAAGTAAAATTAGTACAGTGATTTGAAATTGAAATAATGGAAGCAGGATTAGGGCTTGGCCATGGGAACAGCAGGTGTCTTGATGGGATAGTTTTCTGCCTATCCAAAGATAGGCAGATAGCAAAGGCATCTTGATTGTACTACAGGGTGTAATCTGTACTTAGAGATGTGAAGGCCCGGAAAAAAACCGGAAAAATTCGGAAAAAAAACGGGTTTTTTCTGTTTTTTTTCCTGAAGGCTTTTTTGTTTTTTTCCAAAAAATTGGAAAAATTGAAAAAATAAAAAAAAAACCATTGTGGAATATTTTATTTTAACATGATGAATAAAATATTTTAAGACAGGGTGTTCAAATATTTTCCAAATCATTTCTAAAAAAAATGTATGATATCAGATTATTCTAATTTCTGTGCACTGAGTGAGGACAAGCAAGTCCTAGGTAACAAACTGAACCCTCCACTGCAAGAACAGTATGCATTTCTTCCTTTAGGAGGTGCTGCTATTGTATTTTTTATTGCTATTTTTTTCAATTTTTCCGAAAATTTCCATTCCCCCCCCCCAAAAAACCGGAAAAAAACCGGGTTTTTTTCCAAGCTTCAAAATTTCCGGAAATTTTACATCTCTATCTGTACTGCAGGGTATAATCTGTTAGTTCTGATGCATCCACTATACAGTATATAGTTTGTCCTCATACTATCTCATGCTTTGCATCTACTGTAAATATAAAACCACTTGCCTTTGTTCTCAGTTGCTTAATTGAGATTAAGATTTGGTAAGAGTTACAGTGGTCCAGTTTTAGTGTGAACACAAGTGTGCTCTGTGACCTAAGTAAATATTGTATTCTAAAAAGAATACAAATAAATGGTTCCATACATTGGAGGTAGGGTATTATTTTCAGCCAGGGGAAAAACACTTCCATAATAATTAACTTCACTGTCATCATCAGTATCCCCATCCTTTGAGAGCTATAGAATATGTGACATTTTTTTCTGCTTTTTAGGATATTTGGGTGATGAAAAAAGAGGTGAGAGGTTTAACTACTTATTTTAAAACTTAATCTATGGGGGAAAAATCCTACCTTGGGAATGAACCCTCTTGGAACATACTGTATGAGTAGGTTGCATACAAAATGTGTATAAACAATTAAAGCTTTTGAATTGTGCTGTTGAAAATTGCTATTTTGTTACTGAATTTCAGTGGTGAGATCCTGTAGATCTGCAAACCTCCCCAAAAAGGTCCGTGGTCCACAGTTGGTCAACAAATTTCAGATTGCACAATTGGATTGTAAGTACATGGATTTCGATGGATTTGCTTCTAATAACAATAACACTTAGATTTATATACCGCTTCACAGTGCTTTACAGCCCTCTCTAAGCAGTTTTACAGAGTCAGCATATTTTCCCCAACAATCTGGGTCCTCATTTTACCGACCTCAGAAGGATGGAAGGCTGAGTCAATGTGGAGCCGCTCAGAATCAAACTCCGGGAGTGAGTAGTGAGTTAGCCTTCTATTGCATTCTAACCACTTTGCCATCAATACATATACTACTCTATATTTATGTTTATATATTTATTATTCATATTTCTGAACAACCCATCTCCCTCTGGATGGTGTACAATGCATTTTTACATATATACAAACTACATTTTTAGCATTTTAGGATGAATTGTAGCATATATCTTCCACATGAAGTTTGACAGGCCTCTACCCATCTAGTCTTCCGAAAAGCATTAAACACCTGGTCTATGGAGATTCTCAATCATCCAGGTCATGGTTGTCCCAAAGGTGCTTTTTCAAGAGGCAACTGGACTTTCTGGTTTTTCTTTGAAGAGCTGAAGAAGCTTCTTGAATGAGAAGCAAAACATCTTTAAAAAAAACCCCAGAAAGTCCAGTTGCCTCTTGAAAAAGCACCTTTGGGATTAAACACCTGGCTTTTCTCTCAAGTGCTAAGCTAGCTTGAGGTCACTGCCTACCAAAAGCTTGAGTTGACATGAGGTTTTTGTATGTTTAGGGTTCAATAGCTTTTAATATGTTGTTTTATGTTGTTTTAATTTTTCATTGGGAGCTGTGCAGAGTTTGATGTGAGATGGGCAGCTATATAAATGTTTTAAATAAATAATAAATAAATACTTTAGAAACTAGGGTTTAGTAAACTGATATTTAAAGTTATAACCTTAGTTATTACTAATGGAAAGTATTACAAACATTTAGAAACATATATAATAGAGGAATTTCAAAAGCAAATTTTTGAAAGTGTATACAAGACATTTTTTGAAGGATTGTCATATTTCAGGTTAATACTTTTTTTTAAAGTAAAGTGTTAAGAAAAAGAGAAAAGTGCCTTAATCTTACCTTAGATTCTCTTTCCCCCCCCCCCCCTTTGTTTAACACTCCCTTTAAAAATGTATTAGCTTGAAATACAGCATTCTTCTTTTGGAAAGTCCCTTTGATGACCTATTGAGTCACTTATTTCAACACATATTCTGTGACTTTATTGCTAGTTTAATTCCTCAGTGACAAATATGAGCACAGGAGAGTGAAACAAAGAATGCCACCTTTTTAACTTCTACTATGAATTCATTTATTCCCATTCAATGGATTACAACAATACAGTACAATTTAGACTGAAGCACAGGGCCTAGAATTTTTGCAAGTGATGGCCAGTTACAGTTTCCTAACAGTAGAATTTGCAAATGGTACACATACTTTGCTTGCTGACAAAATAGTAATAGAGCAAATGATAGCTTACTGTTTTTTCAATAGTCACAAAGTTAGGTATTGGTCAGGGGTGATTCGGACATAGACAAGATAAACAAAAATGAAGGCGGAAAGGGGAGACATTTTGTATCTTCAATGACAACTGAGTTCCTAGTTTTCCATTTTCCTGGAAACCTTGGCATTGTTTACTTAGGTACAAGATTTCTACTTCCTGAGATGGCTGTTGGACTAAATTGGTACTCAGATTGAAGAAAATAGGCTATTTTTTCTAACATAGAGAGCAGTGATAATTTATATTCTCTGGGTCAACAACAGTTCTAAAAAAGTAAAGCCTTAGCTCTGGAGAGAAATGCACACAATTATTTAATAATTATTTAACTTTACTTATCCATTTAAAATTCAGCCCCAAGGCTGGTTAGCAAAACCAGTTAGAATGCAAGCATAATAAAACCAAATCAGAATGCCCAATCTATGTTGGCCAAAGTTAGAGAGAAAATTAAATGATATTTTGCAGTATTTTATTGTGAAAGGAACCATAATCTAAAAGGACAAAATGCACAGCAGTTGAAGTTAAAACAGTAGCTGGGTGGGGGTAAATATTTTTTACATTTTAAATAAATGTTAAAAAATAAAATATTAAAATAAAATAAAATAAAATAAAATAAAATAATAAAATAAAATAATAAAATAAAATAAAATAAAATAAAATAATAAAATAAAATAATAAAATAAAATAAAATAAAATAAAATAATAAAATAAAATAAAATAATAAAATTA
>QLTV01002691.1:179994-192932 GCA_003457575.1 Thermophis baileyi
TAAAATAAAATAAAATAATAAAATAAAATAAAATAAACCCAGTATTTTGATACCTCTAAAATTATAACCCGCTACAGTTCTGTCTTCAAAATAATTACACGATTAAAATAAAGCCAGAGATACTTAGATTATTTTGGTTTATAAATATTACAAATAAATGAGATAAAGTAAAATATTAATTTCACACAGACATAAATGCATGTGCGGATCTGTATCTGTATGTATGTATACATATTCATCCATCCATCCATCCATCCATCCATCCATCCATCCATCCATCCATCCATCCATCCATCCATCCATCCATCCATCCTGCTCCTCTTCCAATGAATATGATAACAGCTGAGCCTCAATGAGAGGAAGAAAAGAACTGGAAGATCGGATAAGCAAGACTTCCTACCTAAATGATAAAGGGCTGCTTATACAAAGATAAGCTTTGCTTGGATTTCAAATCCACTTCAGCTGAGTCAACAATATTGACTCAGCTACTGAACATAGCAGAAAGATATAGAGCTGGTTCTGAATTGTTGGAAGGACCCTGTGTGGAAATGCTTTCAATTAAGTATTTTAGGCTAAAACAGAAACAATTCACATTCACTCATAGGAGTGACAAATTATGTCCATGTAAGCTTCTTAGCTGAGAAGAAAATTCTGCTGGGCTCTACTTACACATTACAAGTCCAACAACACATTGCCATACATAGATGTCTAAATACAACAAATTTTTTTTAAAAAAAAATATATGCTGCATATATTAATCATTTCATCAATGGAAAAATGTCCAGAGTATAGCCTTGTACTGTTTTCTTAATAGTCATTTACTAAAAATAATTCTCACTGTCTTTCACTTTATCATTTATATCCTTTTTCGAATTCTCCAATAATGCCTTGTATTTCCATAAAACTTCAAGACTGCATTCCATGTATCTAACAAAGTGGGTTGTAATAGTAAAGATCTTATGGAATAATTATCTCCTTAGCTTTTAAATGGTTGTATTACTCTTAAGTGGTTTTAACAGGTCTGCTCAAAATAGACTCATCTGGATTTCACCAGTCACCTGAGGAATTATGTTAGCTTCATCTTGTTTAGCTAACTATCCAGGCAAGTAGATCAAAGTAAAGCTGTACCTGTTTTGGTCTCAATTGTCTAACAGTGAATTTGAACTGAAAACAACAACAACGAGGGGAAAAACATGGTGATGTCAGAAAAAATATGGACTTAGTTCTCAACAGATTTCCTTTTTCACTTCCTATTCAATACATCTTAGAACAAGCCTTTCACAAAAATAGGTGTGTAAAGGTAAATGAAGGAAATAATTCTTAGCTAATACATTATAGCAATGTATTACACTGATAGGCTGTTAACAACTATCCCTTCACAAAGTTACAAGATGACAGCAGTCAACAATATTTTATAGAGCTAGAATGAGGGCACAGAATGAAAATGCTAATTTTCAGCTATCTTGAAAGCTATAGGTGGTCTTGGCATGGAAAAAATGCATTGCCTCCAAGAATGAATCTTTAAGGCATAGCAGGAGGCAGTTCTAACCAAGACTGTCACCATATGTGTTTGGAATTTCTTACACCATAATTAATAATCACTCTGTAGAGATGAATAATTTAATGCATCTTCCTGCACTAGGAGATATAGACATGCAGATGCACACCAGGAGGAACATATTGCTGTACTATCTTCATTCTAATCTAGATCAAATCTAAATAGGAGGTAACTTTGAAACAATCAAATACAATGAAACCAAAGAGAACATGGTCCATCTTTAAATATTATATGTAACATATGCTTTGATGCTACCTGATGTATATGAGTATGCGCGCGCGCGCACACACACACACACACAGTGCATTCAGAAAGTATTCAGACCCCCTTCATTTTTGACAATTTTGTTATACTGCAGCCTGATTCCACAGTTGTTGAAATATATTTTTCCCATTAATCTACACTCAGTACCCCATAGTGACAAAGTGAAAACAGAATTTTAGAAATGCCTGTAAATTTATTAAAAAAAACCCCTGAAATATCACATTGGCGTAAGTATTCAGACCCTTCACTCAGTACTTTGTTGAAGCATCATTGGCAGAAATTACAACCTCAAGCCTTTTTGAGTATGATGCAACAAGCTTTGCACACCTAGATTGGGGGATTATTTGCCATTCTTCCTTGCAAATCCTCTCAAACTCAGTAAGGTTGGATGGTGACCGTCAGTAGACAGCCATTTTCAGGTCCCTCCCAGTGGTGGGTTTCAAAACTTTTAACTACCGGTTCTGTGGGCGTGGCTTGGAGGGCGTGGCATGGCTTGGTGGGCATGGCAGGGGAAGGATACTGTAAAATCTCTATTCCCACCCCACTCCAGGGGAAGGATACTGCAAAATTTCCATTCCCTCCCCACTCCAGGGGAAGGTTAGTGCAAAATCCCCATTTCCTGGGACTCAGGAGGCAGAGAATAGATGGGGCGGGGCCAGTCAGAGATGGTATTTACCGGTTCTCCGAACTACTCAAAATTTCCGCTACCGGTTCTCCGAACTACTCAATATTTCTGCTACTGGTTCTCCAGAACTGGTCAGAACCTGCTGAAACCCACCTCTGGTCCCTCCAGAGATGTTCAATAGGATTCAAGTCAGGGCTCTAGGAGATTCACAGAGTTGTCCATAAGCCACTCTTGTGTTGTCTTGGCTATGTGCTTAGGATCATTGTCATGTTGGAAAGTGAACCTTCGGCCCAGTCTGAGGTCCTGAGTGCTGTGAAACAAGACTTCATTGAGGATATTCCTGTACTTTGCTCCATTCAGCTTTCCCTCAACCTTGACTAGTCTTCCAGTATCTGCTGCTGAAAAACACCCCCACAGCATGATGCTGCAACCATCATGCTTCTCTGTTGGGATGATATTGGGCAGGTGATTAATGGTGCCTGGTTTCCTCCAGACATAACATTTAGAATTGAGGCCAAACACTTCAATCTTGGTTTTATCAGACCAGACCAGAGTGTAGATTAATAAGGAAAAAAATGAATTTCAACAACTGTAGACTCAGGCTGCAGCATAACAACATTGACAAAAGTGAAGGGGGTCTGATATTTTCTGAATGCACTGTATGTTTCTGGGAGCAATTCAAAATGTTAGTATTGACCTATCAACCCCTACATACCTTGGCATCTGAACTGAGCTTGAGAGGATTTGCAAGGAAAAATGGCAGAAAATCCCCCAATCCAGGTGTGGAAAGCTTGTCGTGTCATACCCAAAAAGACTTGAGGCTGTAATTGCTGCCAAAGATGCTTCAACAAAGTACTGAGTGAAGGGTCTGAATACTTATGCCAATGTGATATTTCAGTTTTTTTCTTTTTAATAAATTTACAGACATTTCTAAAATTCTGTTCTCACTTAGTCATTGAATTCTGAATGAATATATATACAGTATGTGTGTGAATACACACACATGCATACACACACACACATATACATACATACATACATACCAGAGTTGGGTTCCTCCCGGTTCGGACCGGTTCGCCCGAACCGGTAGCAACCTGCTGGTGACGTCATGGTGACGTCATGGATCCGGTCGGTGCTGGTCCGTGGGCGCCGCCATCTTTTTTTGGGAATTTTTTTTTAAAAAAATTTCTTCTGCACATGCGCAGAAGCCAAGTTTCCGGCACTGCGCATGTGTCACCATCCTGTTTTTGGCTCTTTTTTTTGGAATTTTTAAAAAAGTTTTGGCACTGCGTATGTGTACGCGCGCAAAGCATGCACGCGCCCACGCGGCGTGGCCACACGGCACGGGAGGAAGCGAACCAGCAGCGAAGTAAGTTAGAATCCACCCCTGATACATACATACTGTATATTCCTCTTCTCTCCCTTCCTGTTTCTGTCATTTTATCTTTGTCTTTTATTTAAGACATAATAGTTAATTGATTAAATGTTGAAAAAGCTTAATAGCATATATATGAATATATGTTTACTCAAGTAATTGGACTCACAAGGAAATGTACACACAATTAGTGCTCTTTGACTCAATTGAACATAATGAAGTCATATAATTCTCACTAAAATTAATGTGAAGATCCAAAAAAACAACAATTTTCAGGTAAAATTAAAGTAGATGTACAGTTATTTGTATTTACCGTATTTTTCACACTATAAGACGCACCGGACCATAAGATGCACATTAGCTTTAGACAGGGGTGGGTTCTAACTTACCTCGCTGCTGGTTCGCTTCCCCCCGCACCGTGTGGCCCTGCCTCATGGGGGCACGCACACATGCGCAGTGCCAAAAAAAAATAAAAAAAATCCAAAAACAAGATGGCGACGCATGCGGAGTGCCGGAACTTGGCTTCTGCGCATGCGCAGAAGAAAACAAAATTTTCAAAAAAAAAAAATTCCAAAAAAAAAAAGATGGCGGCGCCCACCAACCGGCACCGACCGAACCGGATCCGTGATGTCACCGTGACATCACCAGCGGGTCGCTACCGGTTCGGGCGAACCGGTCTGAACCGGTCTGAACCCACCTCTGGCTTTAGAGGAGGAAAACAAGAAAAAAAATTGCCTCTGCCTCCCAGCATCCATCCGATATTCATCTGGCTAGCGTCCTTGCAGCAAACAGCAAACAGCAAACAGCCTGGTCAGCTTCAGTACGTTATCGCAGCCCCAGCACGTGGCTCGTCAGGACTCCGCTCCGTTGCGGCCACTACTGGTCAACTGAACTGAGCTGCCGCCGCCACCGGGGAACGCTGGAGCCTTGATTGATGGTGGTTGGATCGGCCTCCTGGAATACCGCCGATCAGCTGTTGTAGGCGTCGGGGATTGCCACTGCCACGCCGTTCGCTGCCGCCGACATTTGGCAGCGGTGATTGGCAGAAGCGGTGAATGGTGGCAGCAGCGAACGGCGGCAGCAAACGGCAGATGGTACACTCCTATCCCACCCTCTCTTCCTTCCTTCCCATATCTTGATTTCTACCAAGTAAAGTACACATTGCTTAGCTTTTGTAGACAGTGTGTTTCATTATACAGCATGTCAAAAGAATAATTTCACAAAACCTGCTAGTCCTAACTATGGACACTGTATTTTGCATGGTTATGCCATAGATTGCAGCCAAGATTCTTTACTTTTGTTTCTGTTTGGGGATTTGGCTGATATTTATCTATAAAACTAGCATTCAGAAGTCTGTAAAAAAAGAAAATTCAGTGTAGCTCCCACATTGTTCTGTTGCATCAATGATCGTTTAGAATAGGGTTGTTAAACTTGCGGCCCGCGGGCCAGATGCATCACGTGCTTGCTCCGCCCCTGCCTGGTTTAGCAAAAGGGGGAAAAGTCCCGATATGTCACGTGACGCCGCCATGATGATGTGAGTTTGACACCCCTGATTTAGAACATAGAATATTTCCTATTGTTATGCTGTGTGCTGATATAATTGTTTTTATATCTCAGTCTACTCAGAAAGTATAGATTAATCCAATTAAACCAACAAACATGAATTAAAGTTTCTGTTTAGCTGTTTATTGTATCCTAGTCAGAATGAGAAAGTTAAAATGCAAGCTATCTGGCTTAAAGGTGCTATTCTTTTTCCATCTCATGTTATCCGATAGTTTGTGTAAGTCCCCACCCAAATAAATGCTGGGTGCTATAGAAAAGAGGGAACTTTGCCATTCTGCAAGGCTTCTGATTTGCTGTTCTGATTCCTGCAGATGAAGCTTTAGGCTGTTCTGTCTGTCCCTGACTTCCTGTGTCTGGATTGGTTTGAGGTTGAGAGTGGTTTCCTGTTTCTTTGAAGCTCAGGGTTAGTCTAATTGAAAAGACATGTCTTGAAAATATGTGTCCAGTATGGTTAAAGAAACTAATCCAACCTTGGTGCTGATAGCTGATAGAAGGCCTCAAAGGATAATTAATTAAAGGAAGTGACTGAGTTAATGTCTGAAGAGATCTATAAAAGTCATCAGGTCCTGAATAGGCTTAGTAAAATCACTGGCTTTTGGTAACAAATCAAGTACACAGGGACAAGAAAAAAATAAGGATAGAAAAAAGTACTGTATAGTAGTAACACTTTCCAGTCCTTTTGTGGCACACTAATGTGTCTATATACCTACAGAGAGTGATGAGATTAGGGTAGATGGTAACAATACATGTTCTTTAGTGTAAAAGGGCCAATGTAGATATCTCTAACCTGAGACCATAATTAAAAAAGATTACTGAGAAAAGGCAAGGTCATGGGACTATTCTGTTTGAAGTGGTTTCATAAATGCTTTAAGAAATACTTGCCAGTAGAAAAGGCATATGGTCTAAATACTAAACCAGTAACAAGGAATCTTACTGTGCTGGTTTAGAAAGAATCAAAGCTAAGCTAAAATGAAGTGATTGCGATGGGAGGGACAGAGGGGGAAGGAAGGAAAGAAGGAAGAAGGAAGGTAGGAAGGAAGGAAGGAAGGAAGGAAGGAAGGAAGGAAGGAAGGAAGGAAGGAAGGAAGGAAGGAAGGAAGGAAGGAATGTACCCTAACTCAATGGGGAAGCAGTATATAAAATCCCCAAATTGAGACTGAGTTCAATGTGACCTTTTTATTTAGCTGTGATGCAGCTGAAGTGGTTTTGCTAAAATCCAAGTTTCCATTGGCCTGATCTGCCAGAATTTTAATTTCCATGTCTTTGTTTCTGCGTTTCAGTAAATACACTCCCCACTTGTGGTCCTAATGGGCTTTGCTGTATATAATGCAGCCTTTTGAAGGTCACTGGAGTTCTTTCCTTTTTTTTTCTTTTTAACTTGTTCATAAGCATTGAGAAGCAGGTGCAGCTCTTTCAGTGTGGACTCTACAGTGTTTCTACACAGCGCATCCAGAAAATGTGTGCCTGCAGGGTAAAACAGAATTATCAGTGTTTCCCCATGAGATTTCTGCACCTTGAGAGGCTACCCTGAACTACAGAACAGTTAGCTGCATGGCTGAGCACTGGCAGTAAATGCTTACTTCAATTGTGGCAACTGCCAGTCAGAAGAGGTGCATTTAATTTTGAAGGATAGATGTCTCAAGACATCGGCCAGAATTATACAGAGGCTTGGAATACATAAGAAGCACTACTGGAGGAGTCTGTGGGAGATAAACATTCCTTCTCCAAAAGGGTTAGTTAAGTCAATAAAAAGTGATGCTTAACCATCGCTCTTGTTGCTCTCTAGGTTTCTGATACATTTGGAAATTTAATTGTCAAAAGGGGCAGCAGGGATCGGAGGCCATGGCAACGAAGCTCTGGATAAGCAGCATTCTGCCCTTGTTGCTTTTATAGCAGTTTTTATAGATGAGAAATTAAGCGTTAATTGCAAAATGCTAGTACACAGCCTGATTTCATATTGTTCATCCAAGGGCATTTATGCCAACAATGGTTTCTGATGTTTAGATGTACTACTTGCATTTGGAAAGAATTGTGGTAGACATGATAGAACCCAACAGCCTCCCTCTTCCATTTTATCCAATAGTATCACCTCCCAATCATGTAAAACTGTAGCCATCACAAAGAGCAAGGGGGCTAAGATCTGTATGCCATTCCCCATAAGTTGAAAACAATTGTAGCTGGAAGCAATTCTACTTAATTGCTTCATTTTGGTCATCTGCACCACAGGTCCTCCCATGTCTTGAGGTAAAATAAAAAATGGCATCCACCTTTTTCTGCATTCCATGTGCAAAAGTAGTTTGGCAATTGAATCTTATTTCAGCTTAGGGTTAAAATTTCTAGCAATGTGTTTAAATAAATGCTTTGAAGAAGGAAATGGTGCAAGAAGTTGTTACAGAAGCATAGATGGACTAAGCTGTTTAAATTCTTTCTATGCAGTTACTTTATGTAGGTCTGCTCTGGAAGGAAACATAATGACAGCTTTTTTCAATGGACATCACTGTTTGATTAAGACTTTGGCATGCTGAATTCTCCCAATGAGAGTGTCCAAAGACCGTATCCACTGTGGTGTCCATATGCTGGATTTGATATTTTTTTCACAGGAGCTGGTGAAACTAGAACTCTACTTTCATAGACTAGCACTGTGTTTTTGGGAGCTGAAGTCCACATCTTTTAAAGTTGTCAAGATTAAGAAACACTTGTCTAATTAATTTTAGACTGATGGCTGCTTAAAAAACATGTAGGAATAGAAGACCAGTTGAACTGGGGAATTTCCTTACTCACCTTTTGGCAGAAAAGTCCTAGCTAATGCAGAAGTAGTCTGGGCGAATAACATTATTAACCATAAGCACCCCTTTTTCTTCAGTAGAGCTCAGATGGCATCTTAATTCACCAGGGAGCTAAAAGCAACAAAATTGACTGTGAGAAGGCTGGAATGTGAGCAGTGGAACCCATGGAACAAATTAGTTTGAATACAAATATAGTCCTTAAAGCCTATTTGTAATTCTGCTTTGTGACAATGCATGCAGGAAAAAAAATGTGGCATCTGCACCATGGGGAATGTTAGCTGGAATGGTCAGAGGCTTGCTGTGAACAATTTTCATAATTTGCAGAAAAGATTGGTCTGATCCACCCTGACTAGGACTCTAGTGCTTGGAAGCAGATTATATGGAGGTAACCTTGAAAATTGATTATCCTATTTGTGTTGACTCTTTTCAGATTGTACAGCTTGAGGGGGTGGGCATTGTATAAAAAAAATGGTGGTCATCAATGGTTTGCTAGACCCTTAACTCTCTTGACTGATAAAGCAGTCCAAGACTGGACCATCATTACAGGTGATAATTAATAATTTATTAATTATTGAATGAAGGGATGTTTGTAATTATAAGCCACTATCTAATGTTCCATTCCTGGATAAGGGGAGAATCTGTTTTGGATAAGGTTTCATTTCTCCAGAAATAGCAGGCACCTGGTTTGGAAATTTTGTAGACCCTCAGTTTTCACCAGATTTGTATATAAAAGCTATGATGAATAATAGGTTTCTATAACTCAGTCACTCCATTAACTATGGTCTTTTCTGAGCTGGTTGTGATTATTATTTATGTCTTGGTTACATCTTCTCTGGTTACTGTAGAGAGCTTTATATTGGACTAATTTTAAAAAGTGTCCAGAAATTGTGATTGGTACATAATGTGATGGTTAGGCTGCTTAACCATTGCTTATAATGCCTGCATTGAAAGATCTGCATTAGATTGATAATTGTCCGTTGATACAGTTTAAAGTACTGGTTTTGATCTGGAAAGCCACAAAATTATGGGGCTTACAAATTATCTGAAGGACTAATTCTTCTGCTATGATCAGGGGAAAGGCCCTTTTGAAGATCTCTCTTTACTTATTTAGCACCGGAAAACAGAACAGGGCCATAATCTGTGTAGCCTCCAAGCTATATAGTATAGTCCTCGTGAAAGTATTTTGGTCCTCTGCTCTCCAAATATTTAGGGAAATTACTGCAAGTTTCTATTAGTTAGATTTTGTTTTTAATGGTATTGATTTTAATAGTGCTTTGATTTTAGTTTATTGCTTTTGATTTTAGGCTTTACAGCTTGTATTTTTATCTCATGTAAGCTGTCTTACATATTATATTACTTGAGAAGTAGGCTATAAATTTAAATGAACAAGTAAACTCTTTATCTCTTTATTCTAATGAAACTGAGTTTATTGTACACTGTATATACATATGACTTTATTTACAATTATATGCCACATTTTCACCACACTCTAAATACTTATCCTTACCCTTTTTCTGCATATATTTGTCTCACTTTAATTTCATTGACTCTTCTGTACTAAATTTTAGTCAGTAATTTTGTGAGGCATGGATGTAACCTCTTTTCATTTCTAATAAAATAAAATAAATCATGTCTCCCAAGTTTTGTTAGAAAAAGCAAAATTTCTATATGAGAATCATATAGAAGTTGAAAAAAGCATGAATCCCACAGGTAATCTACTAGCTGTTAATACCAAATTGTTGTTACAGTTAATTATTTATTTACTTGTTTATTACAAATGCCTGAGTGGTGTGTGGTGGCCTAGTGGTGAAGACACTTATCTCCCACTCTGAGAGTTGGGAGTTGAGAGTTGAGAGTTGAGTTGAGAGTTCAATCCTAGGTAGCAGCAGATGTTCCTCTCTCAGGGCAGAAAGAAAAAATATCTGCTGCAAACTCCACATAGGCATAAGGAAGGGCATCCACCCAGTAAATGCTCAGCTCCATCCTGTCTCCCCAATTCTACCCCAAATTAAAATACTTCAGAGTCATAAAAAGAAATAAATATATTACAAATACCTCTATGCTGCATCAGTCATAATGATTCCAATTGGCTTAATACACAAGTTTCTTCTTTTTTCATATTACATTAAAAGAAAATGTACTTTTTCCAAAGAAAGACATGTATTATATGCTGCTTGATACTTTCCAAATGGCAGGAAAAATAATAAAAAAGTGTTATTGTTTTCCTTAGTATTTTACCTTTATGACTTGAGCTCTGCCTTTGAAAACTAAAATTTTCTGGGAAAATTATATACAATTTAATATTTCACTTTTAAAGGGCTAGATTAAAAGTAGGCACTAAGTATATAACAATATACAAGCAGCAAGATGGTAGAAATAATATTAATTTAAAAGATCCATTGCATCATAAAATTTATGAACCCTTCTTATACAATACACAATGGTGATACATTGTACAGCATTTTGCTGCTTGTGCCATACCTTTTGCAATCTTGGTAAATACACAGAGAGGGAGGGAGGGATTTAAATGGATAACCAGTTCCAAGGTTAACCTTGGGACTGGTTATCCGTCTAACTTTGCTGGGAGCATAAATTGGATACAGAGCCAGAAGCAATTCAAGGTTTTCATTCATGGAATTGTCCTTGGAAAAGATGCATAACTAATTTTACATTTTCCATATGGTGTATGTGTTACAAGATCACTTCACCAAGATATTCCACTTGTGCCAAATATTAGGTCAGAATTGGCTTGCAGTTTTTAAGAAAATGCTTTGCGTGAAATACACCAGTTAAAGAAAAGGAGGGAGGAAGAATGACATTGGACAGATAAGCTAAGCTTATAAAAGGCCAGTCTGAAACATGCTAAAGCTTCCTGATTCGCCTCTCTCTGTATACACCGACATGATTTCCCCTACTAAATATATTGGTCTATTTACTAGGGTACTTACCTGTTTAAGACACATTGTTATATTAAGTAAAACAGAGTGCCTGAACTGATACATTTACTGAGAGCCTATTTGTTTTACTGAAGAATTTATTGCCGCAGTAATAACTGTCAGAGGGAAAGTGTGGTTAAAGTGCTTGAGAAGGGACCAACTGCATAGGGTATCCATCACACTATCGACTTCCTGACAGTGGTGTGGCGAACTCCTTTGTCATAAACTCAAGCACCCGGAGTCAAAACCTAGATCAATGAAAGGGGAAGCTTGTAGCCAGCTTTCAGGGAGGGTATCTTTTCTCTTTGACCCATTAGGACAGAAATAACAGAGGCCTCCCTCCTCTTCACCTCCATGGAACACATCTCAGTGCAGCCTTGATTTATAACAAGCCTTCCGGATAGCTGCTAGCTATGGCTTACCTTTGAAATGACAGCTGCGGTACTTTACAAGGAAAAAAGTTAATATGTGGAGTTTCCTGATTAGACCCCAATAAAAAAGCCGACCTCTGGAACCTCTTTCTCTCACATTCTTTGCATCTATTATGGAAAATAGATGGCTAGCTTCTAAATTATTATATTGACTTCAATGTATTTTTTCCTGCTAGTGAAAATTCAAAATGAAATTTACCCAATAAATAAATTTCCAGAATAAATTTCCCCATTTTTTGTTCAGACTCTTATTACATACGTATGATCATAATATTAATAATTGTAAAATCATGTCAATTATTGTTCTAACCTCAGTTCCTATTGCAATGTGAAGAACAACAACAAAAAAGACTTCGCAAAACTTTGTTGAAATGCAGGAATAATTAAAAGGTGAAGTTCAAGATGTTGTGAAGCTTCTTAAATGTTTGAACATTTGTATCTTGTCTCATGTAAAGGGATCAGTTCTCTTCTCCCGTGATCTCTGGGAATTAACAAGGAAGAAGTGATGTAGGCTGGTTCTTGTTTGTGTAGGAACTAAGAAACTACATGTAATAAGACTCCTACGAGAGGCAGTTTGGTGCAGTGGTTAAAGAATCAGGCTAGAAACCATGAGTTCTAGTTTCACCTTAGGCACAGAACCGGCTAGATGACTGGACCATTCACCTTCTCTCAGCCCTAGGAAGAAGGCAATGGTAAATCATTTTTGAAAAACCTTGCCAAGAAAACTGCAAGGACTTGTCCAGGCAACTTCTGAGAATTGGACACAAACGGAAGGGGAAAAAAGAGTCTATATCTTTCCGTTCATAATGTAAGAACTCACTACCATAATAAAATGTTGAGCCAAGTGCATTACAGTCACCTGGCTCAACAAATTTGTGGGTTGTCAGCATTGTCCACAGGGTGTGGTTAAAAAAGTTGAGATGGTAGTCAATTAAATCTCTTGAAGGAACTTCTCTTATGCACCTTTCTCAGGTCAGAAGGTCTTAGCATTTCAGGCAGCTACAAAGTGATGGAAAACTGTATAATGGCAAACAACAATAAATACGTGCTCCTACAGTATATACATCACAAAACACCAAGATAAGTGGTCAAAATAGGGATAAAATAAGTGGTCAAAAACACCAAGTGGTCAAAATAGGGAGCGCCCTATCAAATCCTGTACCTGTTAACAGCGGTGTCCCCCAAGGCAGCGTTCTAGGACCAACTCTCTTTATACTTTACATAAATGACCTTTGTGATCATATTAAAAGCAACTGCGTTCTCTTCGCGGATGATGTAAAACTATTCAACACCACCAACAATGCTGCTACCCTTCAAAAAGACCTTGACTATGTGTCAGAATGGTCAAACAATTGGCAACTTCAAATCTCAACCAACAAATGCTCTGTCTTACATATTTG
>QLTV01002691.1:193226-213655 GCA_003457575.1 Thermophis baileyi
TTTGCCAGTTTGCCTTTGCAATAAATAAATGACGTCCTTTTTTTTTTCCCCCTGTCCAGGAGGATGGTACAAAAATGTATTAAGTATACAACATCCTACCTGTCAACGACTACTTCAGCTTCAACCACAACAATACACGAGCACACAACAGATACAAACTCAAAGTGAACCGCTCCAAACTCGATTGCAGGAAATACGACTTCAGCAACAGAGTGGTCAATGCCTGGCATACACTACCTGACTCTGTGGTTTCTTCCCCAAACCCCCTTAGACCTTAGACTACCTACTGTTGACCTCACCCCATTCCTAAGAGGTCTGTAAGGGGCGTGCATAAGTGCACCAACGTGCCTACCGTCCCTGTCCTAATGTCCCCTTTTATTCGTATCCATTTCATGTATTCATAACCATGTTTATACCTATATCTGTTATCTAATATATGTTTGACAAAATAAATAAATAAATAAAAAGTTGAGTAAAAAATTCAGTAGAAAGTCCGGTAATCTTCAATAATAAAGAGTCTCAAAATACCAAGATAAATTTAGTAGAAATTCTATTGAGAATAAAATAACTAAACAGAGGTCTCTTTCATACAGGAAGAAAATTTTTGAAAAATTTCAGATTACCACTAAATTGTGATTACTGTCACAAGACTGGCAGAAACTAAATCGATGGAAAAGCTCAAACATTTCACAACATTTACAAGCACTTGTGGAACACTTAGAGCTCCATAGCAAAAAGCAATATCTCCAGAGATTTTATCTTGTATTAAATAGTCCTTGTTTGTTTGTTTGTTTGCTTGTATGTTTATGGATGGATAAAACTTGCATATATTATGTCTTCTGAGCTCGAGGGTTTATGTAATCAGTTAACAATCAATATATATCAACTCAATAGGACTAAAATCCATTTGTAAAAACCATCTGTAACTCATCCTTTTAATGACAAGTGTCCTTTTTTTAATGTCTCCTGTTAAATAATAATAGGAAATGTTGACAGAAAACCCCTATAATAATCACAATTGCCAGAAATAATGCCTTTTCTGCAATTCTTTTTTTCTCTACCATGGGTGAAAAAACAGCTGGGTAATGAAAGAACTGCAAGGAAAGATTAAACAATTATTCTCCAAATGCAACTGTTGAGGTCAATTTAGCAGATTATAAAATGAAACATGGTTTACAGCCACATTGTGTGGAGGTTGTCTCTAAACAGTTTTACTAACTTACACTGCAATCCCAGGTTCACATACTGAGAAGCAGAGCCCACTGAATTCAGTGAGGTAGAACAACTTGTATGTGATAATTTGTACTTTAAGAATACAACCGGTACAGTCAGTATGAAATTTAGGTTCTCACAACTGCATAGTTTAGGCATGAAACTACATTGTAAAACTTTCTTCTGAAATCATAGTAACTTTCCTGTTCCATAATACTGCCTTGCCATTTTTTCAGACTTTAGGGTGACATAAATGAAAAAAAAAAAAGGAAGCAAATATTTGACAACCATCAAATGATGTTTTTGGAAATCACTAAGTTTTTCTATGCAAAATCCCACATAAACATATTTTATGATTATGTCCTATAAATCCATCACAGTGTAAAGAGGAAACTATTTTGAGTTTCTGTTTTAGAATTATATCAGATCTAATAATGTATGACACTTTGGGTATGTTTTCCTCATAACATGCAATACCAGTGAGTTCTGGTAGACTAATGTATAATCAATACATCTTTTACTGGTGACCAGAGGCCTGGTCATGCATACAGAGAAGTCGATAAATAATAACTGGAGGTCATTGTCATGGCGACGCTAAGCTATTGGGTCATTTTGATTCATTTTAGAACTGACCATGATTCTTAATGACCACTAATGTTCAATCATAGGACACATTTAAGCTCTTTGGGCTACTGACCTCTTAGAGCTCTCTATTCCTTCTATTGCCACCTCCCCCCTATTATTCATATTCAACTGGAGCTTAAGCTATATTTTTCTCAGCCATGGTCTTCTTTGGTCCATATTAAGTACTTCAGTAGAAATTATTTTGTAAGTTAAGATTCATAGCGGTATCCTTTATCACTTTGGAAAAGTGAGATTATTATTTCTTGCTTGCACCAAATAAATTACAAGCAATTAGACAACGAATATCACTAAAATCATAGAGACACCACTTTTCAATATTTAGCACAATATCAGCAGCAATAAAGAGAGGTAGGTGGGTGCTCAGGACTTCAGTGAGTAAACATGGGAGTAAATGGAAATGGGAGTTTTGGGGAAAGCTGTGTTCAGGTATGTTTAAGAAAGTTTGTGGCTAATTGAGAGAAGCTAGGTTGGCAGTGAGGAGGTTTGCCTTCATGCTGAGCACATGATATAAATGAGTGGGACTTATAGCAGCATAAAATGCCACAGGTAAATGAGATTGTGGGGTGAGGGACATGTTTAGTTTTGTTAGGCCTGGGGGAATGTTTTGGGACATGCCAAGCCTGTGCAAAAGAGACGATCTCCACTTGAACTGAAATGGAACCAGGTTGCTGGCACACAATATTTAAAAGTTGTCAGAACAAATATTTTTCACAAAATTGCATTGCACCCTATTGAAGTCTTGAAAGACTGTTCTATTTCAAGTACTGGGAAGGAATTTGGGACCTGTTTATCACTTATAAAATTATACAAAATTTGATGTAGGTCATCTTGCTCACTTATTCAAAATTTTCTTAATTCTCCTCCAAAATTATTGTTTATTTCTTGATTCATCTTTTACCATGAACCATAAGCACTTATAGCACCATGTTTATATGTCTTGGGGCCATTCTAAAAAAATCACAATATATAAAATTCTCAAACTCTTGGTTTGTTTTACTACAATGGCTCTTTTGAAAATGATATATTTAAAAGCCATCTAGAAAAACGGGACAACTCATTTTAAGAACTACTGCAATGCTCTCTACATGGGGCCCTCCTTGAAGACCACTCAGAAGTTACAGCTGGTCCAGAACACAGTGGCATGAGCAGTGATGCCAAGCCTCTCTGATGTCCATGTATTACCTCTGCTTTGTGAGCTGTGCTAATCACCAGTAAGCTCTAGTCAAGGTGATGGTTATTACTTACAAAGGTTTATATAGCACATATAAAGAATATAGGTGTCCCACACTATTTCTTCATATCAGATAATCTGACAGATTTGGTGTAGTTTTTAAGGAATCAGGCTAGAAACTAGGAGAGTATGAGTTCTAGTCCCACTTAGCCTTGAAATCCAGATGGGTGACTTCAGTCACTCTCTCCCCCCAGCTCACCTCACAGGGCTGTTGTTATGGGGAAAATAGGAGGAGGAAGGTGTGTTGGATATGTTCCTTGAGTTATTTGTAAAAATAATAAAGTCAGGAAATTGAACAATCAATCCAATCAATCAATCAATCAATCAATCAATCAAATAATCTGGTTTAAAATATCTCTGTTAAGGAATTGGGAAAAATAGCATATTATTGTTTGCCAGTAAAACATTGATAACATCTTGAAGAAAAAAGATATCTTATGCTCTTTGGCAGGGACACAGGAGAACTGAAATAAATAAATAAACTATGAACTATAACAAAAAAGAATAAAGCTTTGCAATGAAAACAAGTGGAATACCAACAGAAGAAGCAGTTCCTGTATGTCTTTAACATAGTACCTTTATTATTTCTCATATATAGACCATGAAATGTTAGACAAATTACAGACTTTCAGTATAGATATAGTAAATTGAATACGGGCATTACACAATTTATTCAAGGAAAGCAAGTACTGTAGCTGGGATTAGACAATTATTCAATAGCTCTGTATTTTAAAGTAATAAAATGTAGTGAGGGAGGTTATTAATGACTAGAGCAGTCTTCCCCAATACAATACCCTCTAGAGGGACAGAACTACTGTACAACATTTATAATTTTCAGACACTATATTGCCTGAAATTTATGGAAACTGTAGTCCCTTGAAGGGTCCCAGATTGTGGAAGGCTAGGCTGGAGTAACTATTCTGGTTTTGAGTTAATCGCTAACTTTCTACTTTTTCTCTCACAGAAGAGATATGGAACAATTTTTGTATGTAGGAAGCTGATGTCTATCATTTTAGGATCGTGTTTCATAAGCATCTGAGTCAAAAATCCAAGTCACAGCAGCGACCAGTAATAAGGAAGCAAGTCAGAGAAATGAATTGTGAAGTGATACAATAAGCTTCTTTCTCTGTCATTACCTATACTTTGAGATTACAAAATCATGTCATGATATGATTGATTACAGTGATTTATTTGGAGGGATGTTATTTTAAAGTCCAGGCAATGTGACAGAGAATGTTTTTTTTTTCTAGGCTAGGTCCCATTTATTGCTTAGTAATTGGCAATACTTAATGGATGAGACACAAAGCATGCCCACTGTTTTAGATGTTGTGGAAGATAAGCAGTATCACAGATAGCCAGCCAGATGCCATGAACAGTTTTATAGGTGTTAACCGGTATCTTAAATTGCACCTAGAAATGTTTCAGAGATACATCCTTAACTGCTCACACTGCTGCATTTTGGACCAGATATAGCAGGGGTGTCAAACTCAAGGCCTGCGGGCAGGATCCGGCCGGTGGGGTGCTTAGATTTGGCCTGCGCGGCCACCCTGGAAACAGCAAAGGATTGGCCTACGATACCTTGGCCCAGGCCGACCGGGTGCTGATCTACAACCTGGTGGTGGCTGGCAGCGTGCTGGAGAAGGCCGTGGCAGCCAAAAACGGAGCTCGGGAGGGCCATACACCCTCCTTGCGAGCTCCGTTTTCACTGGCAGAGTGCTAGCAAAACAAACTACTAGCAAAAGTGGCATTTGATCCAGGGGTGGGTTCTAACTTACCTCGCCGCTGGTTTGCTTTCTCTAGCACTGTGTGGATGCGCTGCGCGGGTGCACATGCGCAGTGCTGAAAACCCAGCTTCTGCGCATGTGCGGAAGTAAAAAACAGCTTCTGCGCGTGCACAGAAGCCAAAAACAAAATGGCGGCACCTATGGCGCCACCGAGAGACCAGGTTTGTTGGCGTAGCCAGCCGGCCATCGCTCCTGGTTCAGCGAGCGGGGGGAAATTCCTGCTACCGGTTCTATAGATCCGGTCCGAACCGGGAGCAACCCACCTCTGATTTGATCACAAGGCAAGGAGGCATCGAGAAATGTTTCCCCTTTTCCATTTGAGCATCCAAGTAGGGACAGGAAAGGAGAAAGGGAAAGAGGAAAGACAAAGAAAAAGAAGGGAAGATGGGAAGAGAGCAAGGAAGGAAAAAGAAGGAGAAAGGGGAAGGAAGAAGAAAGAAGAAAGAAAGAAAAATGAAGAGGGAAGGAAAAAGAAGAAAAGAGGAAAAGGAAGGAAGGAAGGAAGGAAGGAAGGAAGGAAGGAAGGAAGGAAGGAAGGAAGGAAGGAAGGAAGGAAGGAAGGAAGGAGATTATAATGAGAGGCAGGGAGGGTCTGAGGCAGAGGTGGGTTCTTCCCAGTTCAGACCGGTTCTATAGAACTAGTAGTAACTTGGCGGCCTGGGTCGCTAGAACCAGCAGCGACCCAGGCCTGCCACGCCCCTGAACCTGTTCTTTCAGCAGTGCCGTAGGTGCCACCATCTTGTTTTTTTTGTACTACGCATGTGCACGCGCAACCGCGACCTGCCTGCGTGGCGTGTGCCTGCGCAGCGTGACACTGAGCAAACTGGCAGTGAAGAAAACCAGAACCCACCCCTGGTCTGAGGGAAGTCCTGCCTTAGCACTTGGCCACCAGCAGCTCTGCTGCCCTTTCGCCATCCCCTTGTCTCCTTCTCCTGGTGGTCTCCCATCCTATCGCTGAGGATGCTTTGGTTACAAAGCCGGGTCTCCTCACATGGAGAGGAAGTGGGCCTCCCTCTTACCCACACATTTTGTCCTCCCGTACACACCATGAGCAACCTGGCCAAGGAGTGTGAGCACAACAGCAGCAGCCTTGAGGAAGAGGTAAGTACAACCAGGCACCCCCTCGGGGAAGCAGGGCTGGGCTGGGCTGTGGGGTCCCGGTGTCCTGGGAACTTGAGAGCTGGGCTGGGCACTTGCCCTCTGCTGCCTAGGGCTCTGAACAGCCTGCACTGCCATCCAGTGATCCTCTGCATGGCCTGAGAGGGACAGTGAGGCTGCTATGGAGGACAAGGGTTTGGCCCTCTCCCTGGTCTCGCCTTCCTCTGCTGGCGACAATGGATTCCCACAGCCCCGCCCGGGCCACCACAGGTGCCCCCAACATGAGTGACATTGAGCTGGCCATGCCTACCTTGGCCACACCCATCCTGGCCACCCCTACGCCAGCCCCCCGAGGTCAAACACAACCTTGATGCGGCCCTCAATGAAATTGAGTTTGACACCCCTGAGATATAGGTTCTGAATGGTCTTCAAAGCCAGCCCCATAGGGATCACATTGCAATAATCCATAAGCAAAATGACCAAGAGATGCATGACTGTATGAAAGGACTACTGGTTCAGGAAAGATGCACCAGGTGAATCTTTGCTAAGGCCTTCCTGACCACAACTGCTGCTTGTTTTTCGAGGAGAAGCTGTAAGCCCAGAAGGACTCTTAAATTGAACATAAATTATGTTTGGGGAAGTGCCACTCCAATCAGAATCAAAAATAGAGAATCTCTGGCACAGGAAGAGATTGTCCATTCTATGTACCCAAAACGTTTTGGTTTTCTCTGGGTTGAAAGTGAGATTGTTCTTTCCTATTCAGACTTTCACAGTTTTATTTCTATTGTGTGTAAAGTAATCTTAAAACTATTCAAATTTTTTAAATCTCACCACATGCAGAAAATTTTTATCTGAAATCTATGCACAAAAAGCTGATATCGCATAAAATTTGATTTTGGAACAACCAAACTATAAATAAATTTCTTACTTTGTAAAACTGTTAAATCATGTATAGTGTTATTGACTGCCTACTCTTTTCAGTACTCTTCTGTATGTGTCACAAAAATGTTATTCCCAACTTTTATTTATTTTCAATTAAATTAGAACCAGAAATAATGCTCATAGGTACTACATATAAAGTTCCAAAGGGAATCTCAATTTAGTGCAGCTAACACTACATGTTATGGCAATATCTTACTGTATAGAATAAAACAGAGATTAGTCAAGCCGCCCAGAGTCCTTCGGGAATTGGGCGGCATATAAATTTTATGAAATAAATAAAAATAAATAAATAGTCTAATGTGTAGCATTGTAGTATGAAGTTCACTATTTGCTAATGCCTCTTCTATATAAACTGATACAGAGATTGAACAGAGAAGGGATACATCCTATTTTAACTCCCCTTGTGGTAAAAATTGGGGCTAACGGATTTCCATTTGCTCTATGTCAAACTTGCATTTTTCAGGAAGTATCATAATTAATCTAATAAAACAATGAGCATGGATGTGTTTGATAATTTTCTCCACAATCTTTCCCTGGAGATTGAGTCAAATGCCACCTTCAAATCTGGGAAGCTGTTATACAGGGTTCCTTGAGGTTGAGAGCAATATTTTTCTGCCAGGTAGTGGAAGATAATATATTACTCTTTACTGGGTTGTCTTCCTGAAGCTCACTTGTCCGTTTGCCAAGACTTGGTCTTGTTTTAGCCATTCAGTAAATTTGTCAAGCAGATGCTTAGCACATAATTTACTAATAACCCTTAAAAGATTGATTGGCCAGATATACTGAGGCAAGACTGAATATGCTAACAAAATGCTAAACTTCCTGGTCAGAATGTACATTGCAAGGTTGGGTTCTAACTTACCTTGCTGCCGGTTCGCTTCCTCCCACGCCACGTGGCTGTGCCTCGTGGGCGCGGGTGTGCTTCGCGCGTGTGCGCATGCGCAGTGCAAAAAGATAAAAAAATAATTCCCCCCCCAAAAAGCCGAAAACAAGATGGCGATGCATGCGCAGTGCCAGAAACTCGGCTTCTGCGCATGCGCAGAAGACGAAAAAAAATTCCCCCCCCAAAACAACCCCCAAAAAATCCCCCCCCAAAAGATGGTGGCGTCCACCGACTGGCACTGACCAAACCAGATCCGTGACATCATCATGATGTCACCAGCGGGTCACTACCGGTTCGGGCGAACCGGGAGGAACCCACTTCTGGTACATTGCATCCTGGAACTGGTTTGTGCTGGTGAGTTGGCAACCAACCAACAAAAGCAATGGGATTTTTCTCTTTGAATGCTTGCACCAATTTTGCTCTTTCTTAACTCTTTTAAAAATTAAATTCAGTAAGGTCTCATGTACTTTTTTTAGATTATAAAATTCATGTTGAAGATGGTGACCATTGTTTTCCTCTATACTTTATAAACTCCAGCTAGTTTATCCTTGTCTTCTATGGACTATCTATCAAACTAAGAGAGTTTTATTTCGATTTGATTAACTTAGGAAAACTTAACTTTAAAGCTTTTGTGAATAGAAATGCTAGTAGTTATTTCAAATTTTCTACTTATATTCCTGCTTATGTAAGGATAATTTAAATTGGAAGGTCTTGGGAAAATTTTAAAAATCAGAACACAGTCTAATCAAACTCATTATGTCATCTTATTTGGGTATCTCCTTGGTAGCAGATTATTCTTTAGAACTCTCTGAAAGGGTGCAAAATTATGTTCACTTCTGATGGGCATAGGAAAATTCAGGGATTCAGTAGGCTCTGATTAATCACATATGTTGAAAAGCTTTGAGCTACAAATGGAAAAAAAGTTATATTCATAGTTTTAGTTCTCTATATCAAACTTTGCTCTATGAGTATAAATAAAATTTTACTTAGTAAAGATAGGGTTTGGGCTTCTTCTGCAAACTCTTTCCTGAATTAGCATAATCCATAAATTCCCTAATTTTAGCACTAAATATCAACTGGAAAAAACCCCCTACATTTAATGCAGATATGAAAGCATTGTCTTTAAAATTCAATTCAAAACTTAAGTACAGGAAAGATTAGGCTAAAAAGGGAGATGATGCTTCATGATTGCTATCACAAAACAGACGGACAGTTTTATCTTTAAAGTGATGACGAGGTAATTCATTTGCATTGCCAGCACTCATGAAGTGATACATACATCGTGCTCATCCTTGTTAATCAAGTTCAGAAGATTTATTAAGGTAATATCATGGAAACGTATCAGCAATTTAGCTCTCTAATCTCAAGGTACTTTTTACACTATAATCTTTAAAAGGACTAAAAACTAACAAAGGCTAGGTGATGAACAGTACAGTTTACAGAACTACAACAAAATATTCTACTGAAGAATAAGCTCAGTTGAAATTGGTTGCGGTCATTACTAATTTTATTAATTGAAGTCAAGTGCTAAAATTATTCTGCGAGAGAAGTTATTGAAAATATCTGTTTGCTGACTTTTGCAATGACCCTTCTCTCTAGATGACCTCTGTCCTTAATTAGCATAAAGGAGCAGAATTTCATGGTCAGTGCTGAAATTATAGGATTGATAGTAATTTAGTAGCTGGAGAAATATAGATAGATTTGATATTTCATATTACCTGGGAAGCAGGGGTAAAATGCTACCGGTTTGGACCGGCTCAGGAGAACCGTTAGCGGACATGTGGCCTGGTTCACCGAACCGGTAGCAACGGCTGGCCGGCCACGTCCCTGAACCGGTCCCCCGGTCACCGCTTGCTTGCCCTGCCCCGCCCAGTCTCTGCTCTGCAGCTTGCCTGCTGAAGCGCTGTGCCCCTGATCTGCCTGCCAGGTAAACCTGCAAAGTCGTGGCCTACCTAGCTGCCCCTGCCCCCCCGCACCATCCCAGCCTGCCTTCCCTACTCCATTCCCCGCAGCCCGCAGCCCCGACATGCTTGCCTGCCTTCCATGCGGCCTTCCCAGTGTCCCCATGGCCAGCTTGCGAAGGCAGGCAAGCGGAAGGCCACGTGGAAGGCAGGCAAGCATGTCGGGGCCGGCTGGCCACGGGGAAGGGAGCTAGCAGCCTTCCCGGCAGTCCCCCATGCCCACTTGCCTTCTGAGGTCAGCATCCAGCCTGGCCCGGCCAGTGGGTGGGTGGGCGGCCCTTGGTGGAGACGCAGCTGCTGCTGCTCTGGGGCTGAGAGGAGCGGTGGCAGCAGCACTCTGGGACGGCAAGCGGATGTCCTGGGGCTGCACATGCGGTGTCAGGGAGCACGGTAGGATGCGGTCGGTGCAGAGCTGCAGGCACTCACCTTTGGCAGCCGTGGCAGGGATTTTGCTGCTGTGCCTGGCCGGGTGAGGTAAGGGTGGCGGCAGCAGCGGCCGAGGCTGCTTCGTCTCTCGCCCTCCCCTTGAAGCCTCGCCTCCTCCCCGGGTGCCTTGTGCCGCTTCCCTATCCAACCTCACACGCTTGTCCTCTAACCACTAACCGGCGCTCCTGCGGGAAGCCTCAGAGGATGAAACCGGGAGCGGGGCAGAGCCGAGCCCAAAAGAGTTTTCTCCCTTGCCCGCCGGCATCGCTCCGGCTCGACCGAGCTGGGCAGCGACCCTTGCTTTGACCCGCCGGTGTGCCATCCTCCCGGGGCCGAGGATCTGGCACTCTCCCCCAGCCACCCTGTTCCCCTTCTTTCTCCCCGCATCGGGGTGACCCTAATGTTCCCCCAGCCCGCTGCAGCAGCAGCAGGGAAGGGCTGTGAGGGGGGCCGAAGAGGAGCGAACAATGACGGAGCGCCCACCCATTCGCTCGCTCACTTGCTTTGCTGGGGCGCGCTGCAGGGGCCGCGCTGCGCTGCACTGAGCCGCCCGGTGAGGGTTTGTTTGAGTGCGGGTCGGTGTGGGGCGCATGCGCCTGTGTATCCCATTCCCACTCCGTCCGGCGAGCCACACGTGGATGGCTTTGGGGAGTCCCTTTTTGTTTGGTTCTCTCATCCGCCGGATGATGCCCGGGAGTGGAGATGGGGGGGTTGCATTGGAAGCCCCCTATGCCCCTAAAGGTCCTTCCTTTCTTTCAACTCCTTAAAGTAGATTTCGGGGATGGGGGGACACATCTGGATTCCGTGCTGCTTGTGCTTATTGCGGAATGGAAGTGTGTATGTGTGTGTGTGTGTGTGTGTGTGTGTGTGTGTATGTGTGTGTGTGTGTAAAAACCTCACAATTTCTGAAGCTCCCTTTTTCCTCATCGATCCATTCTGGTGTTCAACTCGGATGCTGCTCTTGATTCCAGTTGGGGAAAGGGGTTGGTTGGTGTCGCTTCCTTTTGTTTCGTGAGTGCCACGTCTAATTGTTCGGCTCAGGCTTTTATTTTTTTTATTTTTTTTTTATTTTTTGCATCCAGCTCGCTCAAATGGATCGCAGTGCTAAAAAAAAGGCAGCTAAATAGCTACATCATCCCTCTTCCCTCTCTCTCTCCCCCACCTCCTTTCTTTTCCTTTTGCCCTCATTATTCTCTCCCGCGAGCGTGCGGGAGTTCCAGCCTGCCCGCCTGCCCTGCCATGAGGTGGATAGGTGGGTGGGTAAGTGAATGGCTGGGAGGGGAGAATGATTGACAGCCGGCCAAGTGGGCGGAGAGCTCTGCTGTGCTGAACTGCCTGTGAGCGGCGTGGCGACGGTGTCTTGTTGGGCAAGCGCCTGAGGTGCCACTTTCAGCTGCCTTCTGAAGCCATGCCTCTCCCTGCATTGTTGTTTTGAGGCTTGCTCGGGGAGTCAGTCCATCTTGCTAGAACCATAAACATAGTGGTGTTTGTTTGGCGTGGCTGCCATGACCTCACCTCAAGCCATGGTGGTCTGCTTTGGAAGACGTGGAATGGGGTTTAGCACGCCTTAGGCACTTGGGTGACTTTGGGCCAACCCAAAGAAAGAGCATTATTAAGTGAGTTTCACCACATTTTACAAGTTGGCCACACCCACCCGGTCACATGACCACCAAGCCATGCTCACGAAGCCACGCCCACCAAGCCACACCCACAGAACCGGTAGGGAAAATTTTTAGATTTCACCACTGCTGGGAAGTAATGTAGAAAAGCATGCATACTGTATACTGTATATCATTTAGCACTTATAAACATATTTTCTACCGCAGTGTGGAACATTGTAACCCAGGAAGAACTGTCAAATGCATAAAGTGGCTAAGTTTCACTCTTAGTCAAAGTCAGCTATCAATCTAATAAGATATTGTGAATTCAAGATAACTTTAATTTAGCAGTCAACACACTTAATTTCACTTCATCTTGTAATTTAATCATTTTCTTTCTCCTAAGCTTTCCTGAAATTTCTCAAGAGCTTTTTGCTCCAAGAAACTGACAAAATCTAAGGTCAGAAGATCTTGCCCCAAGCTTCTCTTCACTTTTTCAAAAACTACAGTGTATATCAGGGGTGAAATCCAGCAAGTTCTGACAGGTTCTGGAGAACCGGTAGCGGAAATTTTGAATAGTTCGGAGAACCGGCAAATACCACCTCTGGCTGGCCCCAGAGTGGGATGGGAATGGAGATTTTGCAATATCCTTCCCCCAGGAGTGGGGAGGGAATGGGGATTTTGCAGTATCCTTCCCCTGGAGTAGGGTGGGAATGGAGATTTTGCAGTATCCTTCCCCTGCCACGCCCACCAAGCCATGCCATGCCCACCAAGCCACGCCACGCCCCCAAGCCACGCCCACAGAACCGGTAGTAAAAAAAATGGATTTCACCACTGGTGTATATGCAATCTAGATACAGGGAGCATGCTCAGAAGTGTTCATCGAAACCAGAAAGATTGAGAAATGAGTTTCTGTATCCCAAGAGGCGTATGGAATATTGTTTCTTAAGATCTATTCTGAGCTTGTAGTGAAAAAAGGCAGCCTACCATGTTGAGTCCTTAAAGACATTTATTGCTAGTTTAATTACAGTCTACCCAAACCTGTCCTCTTCTCCTTCTATATTATCAGTGTAAGAGAAAACTGATAAGTGGAGAAGAATGTTTTCTACAGGTAATAGTGTACCACTCGTGTCTATTTCTAGTTTTTGATAAACCCAACTGTGACCTTCCTCTTCTTCATCCCTTCCTACTAGGTTAACATGCTAACCATACTCTTTCTGAGTTATGGCCAATGAATATATGATTTACTGGATCACAGGGCCTTTTCTGATTCCACCCTCTGCGTCCATTCATGGTCAACTCAACATGCTGTGAATGTTTTCTTATAAGGGCATTTTAAGCAGTATGTAGGGGAGGAGGGCACCTCACAGGTTTGGTGGTGTATGTAGCTCATACATGTGTGTGGAGGGATACCTTTACCTTTTACTCCTAAAGATAGCAGCCTAGCATTAAAGTAGTTTGAGAACATTTCAATGAGAGTTAATTATGAACATACTGTTCTGACCCAGCTCCCCAAACATGACAAACCCTCTGATGTGAACTCAAAAGATTCCTTTAGTAGGAATGCCAGCAGCCCCGGCAAAAAGTTTATCTCGCAGGCTAACAAGTCCGGCCAGCCGGAAGATGAATAGTTGTCTGCCACACCTATTGATCTCTGCCCCTTGCCTTTTATCCCCAGAGCTAGGGTGGGGCCTCATTAGCAGCGGTGGCTCTTCCTTCCCCAGGATCGGCCCACGGCTTTCCACTGCTCTCCCCTTCTCTGCCTTCTGCGCAGCCACATGTCAGGCACTGGACCCAGCTGTTCCTCTTCTTTTTCATCAACCACCTCCAGACCTGGGGGCTGTTGACTCTCCATCTGAGGGCTGACAGATGGCCCAGGGTCTGTCTCTCTCTCTCTGCCAGGTCCATTCCCTTTCCCCCCTTGGAGCTCCCAGGTTGCCTTGATGCTGACCCTGACTCCCATGGCTCCTCCTCTGATTCGGCTGCCGGAGGGGCCGGCAACTGACAGGCCACAACACATATGTTTCCTAGCTACCCACCCAATCCAGATCTGGATAATCTGGATAATAATTTCAACACTGAAAACAACTGCAGCTCATTAAAATAGATTTATAGTTTAGTTTACTACATTGAAGAAATCAGATAATACTATTGGATTGTAAGTAATGTGAAGACATTCTGTTCTGCAGCCAGGAGCCTAAAAGCAAAAGTGATGTTCCAATGTACCAATCATGTAACTGGTTTTGTAACCGCCTGCTGTGGAGAAATTATTCTAAACTAAAACTTTAAAATTATATCATCATAGGTTTCTATTCCATCTTACAAAATGGGGACAAGCTCTAGAAAAAAGTATGGAGCCTTTTACTGCTTGATTCAGAGATCAGCAGGTTTATTCAAAATGGAAGTTTCATTAAAAAACAAATGGCCTCCTGACATCAGAAGAAGGATTATTATACATATCTGATGTCCCCAGATATAGGCAAGAATGCCAAATTCACCATTTGGGGGTTGAGAGACTTTGGGGTTATCTTATGGCAAGAAAAATGTTTTAAACCTAGAAGGTACTTAATGTCCTGATAATGTTTCTTTAAGAAATATAAAATCTCATGCTACTGAAAACTGGCAAGATGATGCTGAAGTTTGGTGACATACTTTTGGAGAGGACTGGATCTACCATACAAAATGGGGTTGAAGAACAGCAGGTTACTGACACCTGTTTTTATTGAACATTTAAAGAAAGCTAATTCCCTAGAAGTTTGAATTCCATAGATGTCACAACAACATCCTAAAGAAAATCCATAGCTTCATATGCTAAAAGTCCATTTTGAGAATTGTTGGTAGAAATGAAGAAAATAATAAAACAAAAGAAATTTATTTCAGCTGTCTGAACTGGAAATGTTCTAAAACATTTCCAATAAAAGTCAGAAATTTCATTTGTACTTAATACAAATTCCTATTATATTGTGTATATAAAGTATGTGGACAATGCAATATACAAGATAAAATATTAAATTAAGGTAAAACCATAATAAAATCATCATAACATGGCAGTGTAGAGTCACAGTAGAATAAATGTTACAATTTGATATTTAAGGAAGCCAACCATCTAACTGCTTCTGGTGTGGCTACGATGAGATCATCCCTTGAAATTTCCTGAGGAGACATCCTTGAACTATATGTGTTACTGTTTGTTCTGGTGCACCACAATCATATTGTGGGCTCTCAGCCATTCCCAACTTTAAGAGCTTTGCCTTAGTTCTGAGTTGGCCTGTCCTGATTTTATTCAGGTGGGTCCATATTTTGGGGAGCAACTACCTCCTTGAAGTGATTTTGTTGGATCTGTGTGATCTGATGGTTATGATTATTAAGGATCACCCACTTTAATCACACTTTTTCATATAGATCACAAGACAGTGGTATATTATCCCAAATTGTTTTCCTAGACTTAAGCCTAGACTGCAAGGTAGATAATTTAATATTTGATGTATTGGTACATCTCTAGGAGCTGATGGTGTGTTTATCTTATTTCACTCTCAAACTATCTGCTGTTGTCACCCAAGATCAGAAGGGGCAATGTTAGAAAGAATATGGAGCCATTAGAGAAGTGTGGATTTAAGGGTTCCAGAGTCCTGGTGGCACAGTGGTTAGAAGGCAGTATTGCAGGCTAACTCTGCCCACAGCCTGGAGTTCGATCCTGACAGGACTCAAGGTTGATTCAGCCTTCCTTCCTTCCGAGGTCCTGACAGGACTCAAGGTTGATTCAGCCTTCCTTCCTTCCGAGGTCAGTAAAATGAGGACTCAGATTGTTGGAGGCAATATACTGACATTGTAAAGCCCAGAGGTTTGTTAGATTGCATGAAATCTATAGATGCTATATGCTAAATAAAATAAAGAAATATTGTGTGTGTCATTATACAACATTCCTATTGTGTATAGTGAACATGTATGCACAACATGTAGCTGTTTTATATAGGCTTTGTTTTACCAATGGAAGAATGGGTTGAGCAAGGTCAATAACATGACAAGTCAGTGAATAGAGATTTTGGAAAAAAAATATTGCAACCACAACACTGTATGATAATTTGTGATTTTGTGATTTTATTAAAATCTAATTCTTTAGAAAGCAATTTCAAAGTATAGGTAATTAGACTTGCTGGTGGACTCCTGGATTTTGCCCAAAACTTCTGTGGATATTTCTGAGATAACTATTATATGACTTTCTTGTGTGGATATCAAGTCTACAGGTACAGCAATAGCAATAGCACTTAGATGTAAAGTGCTAGAGCCGAGGTGGCGCAGTGGTTAGAGTGCAGCACTGCAGGCCACTTCAGCTGACTGCTAGCTGCAGTTCGGCGGTTCAAATCTCACCGGCTCAAGGTTGACTCAGCCTTCCATCCTTCTGAGGTGGGTAAAATGAGGACCCAGATTGTTGGGGGCAATATGCTAACTCTGTAAACCGCTTAGAGAGGGCTGTAAAGCACTATGAAGCGGTATATAAGTCTAAGTGCTATTGCTATTGCTATAAATAGTCTGTAGAGATTCTCAGTCATCCAGGTCATGGTTATCCCAAAGGTGCTTTTCCAGGAGGCAATTGGACTTTCTTGTTTTTTCTTTTGAAGACGTTTCGATTCCCATCCCAGAAGAGAAACGTCTTCAAAAGAAAAAACAAGAAAATTCAGTTGCCTCCTGACAAAGCACCTTTGGGACAGAGGCTGTCATACTTTGGTGAAGTCATGAGAGCTGTCATACTTTGGTGAAGTCACTGGAAAAGTCAAGCATGCTGGGAGTGATCAGTGGAAAAAGGAGAAGGGGTTGCCATACTACCTGCTGGCTGGACACTATAAAGGATGACACCGCTATGTGCATTATAGAAAGGAAACAGCAGCCAATAGAAAAAATGATAGAGGTTGGCAGATCAATGCAATGCAATGCAATGCAATGCAATGCAATGCAATGCAATGCAATACAATACAATACAATACAATACAATAATAATAAATATAATATAATAATACAATACAATACAATACAATACAATACAACACAATTCCTTCCATTCCCCACTATCCTGTCAGAGTTGAAGAAGCTTCTTGGATGAGAAGCAAAATGTCTTCAAAAATAAAAACAAGAAAGTCCAGTTGCCTCCTGAAAAAGCACCTTTGGGATTAGATGTAAATACCACTCCATAGTGCTTTACAACACTCTCTGGATGGTTTACAATGTCAGCATATTGCCCCCAACAATCTGGTTCTTCATTTTGCCGATTTCAGAAGGATGGAAGGCTAAGTCAACTTTGAGGTATTGCACAAATAGCATTTTTTGGTGTTTGACAACTATATTGGGGAGAATGCAAGGACTAGATTTAATTTCCATTGCTTCTCTCTGTTCTTTCCCTTCTCCTATGGTCTATTGCCTGTTTTCTGGCTTAACTATACAGTTGGATTAGGGCCACAGCATTAAAAAAAATCCCTATCCAATAACAACAGATGAAGATAATGTGCTTTGCAATTGTCATGTTGTATAGTGGTGTGTGTGTGTGTTTTAGTACCTCGTTGGTACAGTACATTTGGGGGAGAAAATCAGGGCTGATTACAACTTGTTAGCTTTGCCGCTGATCCAGTTCTATTTAAGAAAAAAATATGGCTTTATATTTCCCTCCCACTGATTTTCAACTAAAACAGAACTTAGTTGCCTGCTGATCCTGCTGGCTTTTTAAAATGAAAAACTTATTCTTCTTAAACTACTGGAAAATTATGTTTAAAAATCAGCATAATTTCATTGCCTTTTATTTCTGTCTGTCATGAAAACTGCAAGGCTGCTTTCTGGAGCAGCCCAATGTAATTTAATGTGCAAATTTAGTTATAGTTATGAATATACTGAGTGAAAAATATATTAATGATCCAACGGTATTAGTCACTGTACAGTAAAATTGGCTGCTTTCCTACATTGGGAAAAATCTGTTTCTATAGGTGCCTCAATCTTTATTGCAGATAATTGTGGAAGATTGAGTCTTGGCAGGTTTTGTAAGAAATGAATGAATTCAAGTAATGTACCAGCTGTAGTGCAGCCACTTAAATTGCAGAGGGGTGTAGAAATTAATTCAAAGTGATGATATCACACAACCTATTATTTTTAATTGGGAGTAGAAGAGAATTAAGCCCTGGTTTTCAAGGTCTGGAGGAAAAAAAATGACAACAGTTTTAAATTTCTAGACCACATGAACAGATTGAACTAGTTCCAGCATAAGTTCCTAGGGATATGGAAGATGTCTAGCTAGGTGGAATTAGAGAATAGGTTCAAAAGACGTAAACTTATTCTGGTTATTTCCCAGTTGTTAGTATAACATACAGTATTTGTCTTTCAAGAACAAAATTTAAGCAAAATGTAAGAACATTTGTTATTTCTTCTAATTGCCCAGGAAGATACTGTAGGTTTGCATGATTTAAAACTACTCAAATGGTTTTCTTCATTCACTGAGGAACTACTTTTAAATGATACCTCTGCAAACTAAGATTTGATAGTACTTAATAAATATTAACTAAGAAAGTGATGTACTGGTCTTACGTTATTGGATGGTCATAATGTCTATTTCCTGATGAATGTTTTGATGTCATTCTCAGGAAATGATTGCAAACAGAAAACGACAAGAATGGACCAACTGTGTGACTTAGTGTAACCATATGTTATTATCAGCATGTTGTGGGATAAAGCTACATCAGCCTTAATAACAGTCAAAGAATGACCAAAATAATGTCCAGAAAAAGAATAATTGAGTAACTGAGCAAAGCTGGTAACCTGATTTATATTTGCTCACCCATGGAGCCACCTCACAGTTTCATTAAAAGGCTGTTTCAACAAGTGACCAGAACCTGATGGAACTTTCATTCAGTCATTTTGTTTATATAGGTTTTGCTCAATATGGCTTTCAAAGTATGATAAAATATGGAACTGAATTGGTATATGCCATAATGCCATTTATGATAGTTTCATTTTTTTCTCAAATCAAATATTGTGGAGTGCTAAAATCTCAGGCATGCAAGGTCAGATCAGATGCCTAAACTGAAGAAGCAAGTGCATTCTATAGGAAAAGTCAACATAACTTTATTAATTCTCACATTCTGGACATTAGCAATAGCAATAGCACTTAGACTTATATACCGCTTTATAGTGCTTTACAGACCTCTCTAAGCGTTTTAACAGAGTCAGTATATTGCCCCCAACAATCTGGGTCCTCATTTTACCCACCTTGGAAGGATGGAAGGCTGAGTCAACCTTGAGCCTGGTGGGATTTGAACTGCCAAATTGCAGGCAGCCGATAGTCAGCAGAAGTGGCCTGCAGTACTGCACTCTAACCACTGTGGAAATTAACTTATTTTCTTGTGAGCTCAGTGTTTAAAGAAATGTTAATCCATGCAGTGACTAGGAAAAATGTAGCTTTGTATAAATTTTACACCATAATTTTTTACTGGATGTTTTTAAAATTGTCACACATGCCTAACCTTTTTAATGTACTTCTTTCACTGCATGATGTGAAGACACAAGACTGATATGTACAGTAGTTTTAAACAAACATTTAAAATGTTCTGTTTCTTTTTTGCCAAGTTTGCAAAAATCATAGCCATAAACTTGCCAGGCACTGCAAGATCCTCCTGATATTAGAATTCTTATGTAGGATGCTAAACCATTGTTACTTTCCTGTTAAGATATGTATGTCTTTATGATTTTAGATGGCATTCCTACATCACTTTTTAATACTATATAAAATAATTTGGGGGGATGGAGGGAAGAGGAGGAAAAAAAACTGGCAAATCATCACCAATAAAGTAGATTAAACAATAATAAGCAAAATGAAGCAAAGTCCGGGAGAACAGATGGCCTCTGTTTGTAATCATCCGGCTGTCTGGGAGGGAGACGGCCGAGGCCGTTTAGCAGTAGGCCTCCTGGGCGTGTTTCATCAGAGTCCATCCTGGGAGCACCTGGTCGGGGCCTGCTTCCACACCGGAGATTGAGGCCTGCTGTTTTCCCCTGTTGGAACCTTCCTGTTTCCCCTCATTGGAAAGGAACAAGGAACTCAGAAACACATTAACAAGGATCTTGGTGACTTTGTTTGTGTCCCACCAGCTCAGTGTTCTGCAGGCCCTGCTGGATATGAGATGTTTTATGGGCAAGTTACATTCATGGGTCTTAACGACAGCCCATATCAAAGCGATTGAGGCCTGCTGTTTTCCCCTGTTGGAACCTTCCTGTTTCCCCTCATTGGAAAGGAACAAGGAACTCAGAAACACATTAACAAGGATCTTGGTGACTTTGTTTGTGTCCCACCAGCTCAGTGTTCTGCAGGCTCTGCTGGATATGAGATGTTTTATGGGCAAGTTACATTCATGGGTCTTAACAACAGCCCATATCAAAGCGGTGTTTTCTTTCTGACAATTTATTTCCATATAGACTACCCTTTTAAACCATCTTGGGTTGCATTTACAACAAGAAGTTGTCATCCCTGTAAAACCTGGGCTAAGTTTCCCTATAGATGTTTTACAGACATTTCCCTGAAGACTGCTCTTTTAAGTCACCTATGGTTGCATTTACAATGCAATTTTCTTTTTTTGTTTGCTATTTTTTTGTAATTTTAGCTATGTTTTGTGTTTTTAT
>QLTV01002691.1:216087-264223 GCA_003457575.1 Thermophis baileyi
TGGCCTTCTTCAGGTCCCGTCGGCCAGACAGTGCCGGCTGGCGGGACCGCGGGGGAGGGCCTTCTCTGTAGCCGCTCCGACTCTGTGGAACCAACTTCCCCCTGAGATCCGTACTACCCCCACCTTACTGGCCTTCCATAAAGCCGTTAAGACCTGGCTTTTCCGGCAGGCCTGGGGCCAATAGTTGCCCTGATTGGCCCATGCATGGTTGTGTGAGTGTTTTATTTTAAATATAGATGTTTTTTTTAATTGCTTTTATATGTTTTATTTTTTATGATGTAAGCCGCCCAGAGTCCTTCGGGAGTTGGGCGGCATATAAATTTTATAAAATAAATAAATAAATAAATAAATGGTCTTCATGTAAATTTCCACAAGGTTTCTGACTGTTCACTGTGGAAAATAAGATGCTGTACTAAGTATGCCTTTAGCTTTATCCAGTACATCAATTCTTAGTTCTTATCAGAAGAATATATTTTTAGGGGATTGAAAGGACACAATGACAACAATATATTTAGCAATATTTTAGTGGTTAGGGCTGTATATTTAGCAATAGTAATAGCACTTAGATTTATATACCGCTTCACAGTGCTTTACAGCCCTCTCTAAGCAGTTTATAGACTCAGCCTATTGCCTCCAACAATCTGGGTCCTCATTTTACTGACCTTGGAAGGATAGAAGGCTGAGTCAACCTTGAGCCATTCAGGATTGAACTAGCAGTTGGCAGAATTAGCCTACAATACTACATTCTAACCACTGCACCACCATGGCTCTTTGTTCATCTCACAGTATAAATTCAGTGATTTGAATGTTAACAGACCCATCTTAAAGATGCATGATTTAGTTACACCCTCCTTAAATTATTGCAGCATGGTCTGCATAGTTGCTTTTGAAGATGGTTGAAAGATGATTGAGATAAGAATAAGATACGTATGATGTTAGGTTATCCTGTTGGACACTGAATGGCCAAAGTTATTGACCGGACTACCTTCTGCTATCAAGGGCCTAATATGAACTGTGTGGTGCTTTCTACCCATCAACATACATTGGTTTTTGTTTTGTTTCTCTGAGAAAAAAAAAAGCCTTTGTTTTTCTACCTTATTCTCAGGGTGTTTTACAATTTCTTTTAATATGGTTTTATTGTTATTTATATTTTGTTACACACCGCTCATCCTCCCTGATGGTCTCCATTTCTTCATCATAAAAAAATCATTATGGCTGGAATTCTATTGAAGTGTTTTTTCACAAACTGAAATGTGAAAAGCTATGGAGGATACAGAGCACTGGGAAGATGATTTGACCATGGAAGGTAAGACTCACACAGGTAATTTAGTTACCTCCTAAAAGGTAAACAAAAGAAACCCACTTCCTACTCAAAATAATTTCACTGGCATTTTCTTTTCCTTTGAGGAAAAAAGGTAATTTCCTTTCTATCAGTGTGAAGGAAAATTGAAAAACAAATGCAAAAGAAACTTTAAAGCACAGCATTAATTTAATGGAAAATGGAATGCTCTGTTAGTATGGCTGAGCCCAGGTTCTCAAAACTAGTCAAATCCTCCACTTTCTGCTCTTCATGTAAATTACATTGAGTTGCATACTTATTCTTTTCATTTGATTTGGCTGCTCTTGATTAGAGTTTTTTGCTAAACGACTAAACAGCTTACATTTTTTGCCATTTAGTGCTCTTTTCATTTCTGCAAAATCATTGTGGCTGGCTTCTCTTTGTTTGGCTTTTGACTTATTATCTTCTTTCAGTGAGTTTTGCATCCCATGATATGTAGAGTTTGAGGAATAATTTTTACTATCTCATGGCTTTGAACAGTCTGTCTATGGGCCAATCTGTATCTTTTAAAAATATATTTTATAGTTTTGAATTTCTTACTCCTGTTACAGCCTAATTTTTTTTATTTTTATTTTTATTGGAGACTCAGCAAGATGCCTCATGAAGTAGAGGTGTGTGAGGAATTCTTCAAAACATGCACCCGCTTTTTTATGGAACTTTTATATCTTATAAATATCTCATCTTTGTTAAGATATTCATGAACTGGGAAAGCCAATGGTAACAAGGTCAGCCAATGAATAGGCACAACAACTAAGTCAGCCAATGGGAGCTAAACACTTCTGAGTCTGTGCAGAGAATCGAAACTGAAGAAGTAAGGCTGGGCATGGCTCAGCCCACTCTGTACTCTCAGTTCACTCTGAACTCTGAACTAACTGTTGCTACATTGAAGAAATAATCTACTTGTGGTATTGTATATATATTATTATGTTTATAAAGAAGTTTCTTATTTAAATAAATCCTGCTGCATCAGTCTGCCTGTGTGTTCTTTCTGGATTTAATTTTCTGCAACAAACTCTGATAATCTTTTTGGCTTGCAATAATCTGAAAACCTTAGCAATTCAGTCCCATAACCATAAACGTACAGCTGCCTTTCACTTTTTTTAAAATACTTCAGCTATCCAGAAGTTTCTTATCTTCTTAATTATTTTGCACTGCATTTTTGATTCCACATACTACTTTGTCAGAAAAAAAGCAGTACTTCTTTATGTTTAAAACAGAAACAATCATTATATTAAGTAAATATCTTAAATAATAAATACATAGGCTGTGTAATAGTGAATTTGCTTTCTATGTAAGAATTCTTTCATTCAGCAATACCTACATAGGGAGGAAGAATGAGGAACCAGCAGTATTAAGAAAGCCCAAACTTCATGAGGAAAGGGAGAATTTATAAAAATATAAATGGGTACACCAAAAACAGCCAATTGTGAACCAGAATTACATTTTTGCATCAAAGGGGGGGAAAAGTATATTCAGAAGAGAGAACCAAGGACAATAGAGATGTTGGAGATTTGAATTCAGTAGGAAGTCTGGAGAGAGGATTTGCTGTTGAACATAAGTACAGTGCTGAAAGATTATTGAATAATGAAGTAGAAAAAGTTCATATTACAGTTGTCTGGGATGCAGAATATGATTTAGCCTGGCTATCAGTGAATACATTCATTATATTTGAAGTAAAAGTAGATTTATAATAAACAAACAAACAAACAAACAAACAAACAAACAAACAAACAAACAGCCTCATTTCTGTCTAAACTGCATCTGGAAGAGAGAAAAGCATGTTTGTTTGTTTTTTGCAATTCTTTATGTTAAATAGAAATTGAACAAAAAATAGCCAGATAAGAAATAGGGATAAGGACAGTGAGTGAAGACCATCCCCTCATCTATCCCCAACATTTTCCTTAATAGTCACAAACTCAGGTGCCATTATGCAATCTCCAGCAACCAATATTTATTTATTTCCTGCCTTTATTATTTTTACAAATAACTCATGGCAATGAACATATTCAACACACCTTCCTCCTCCTATTTTTCTCACAATAACAACTCTGTGAGGTGGGTTGGTGAGAGAATGACTGGTCTAAAGTCACCCATTTGGCTTTCATGCCAAAGATGGGACTTGAACTCGTGGTCTTCTGCTTTTTAGTCTGGGGCCTTAACCACTAGACCAAACGGGTCTATTAAATTTGTATACGCTAATTTACATTTATGGATACAAGTAGCAATCAGGGGGAAAATTACCATTCATGTGTCTATTTACTCTGTTGTCCAAGAACTCACTGTCGATTGAGATCATCAAATGCTTGTACAAAATATAAATAACAACCAGACAATAAAACTTCATAATAACAGATGGATTTTCTTCATTCTTTGCTTCTCTCTCCTTTTATTTGTCTGTAATATGATTCAGAAGAATTAAGATTTTCTCATACTGGTATCTATTCCATCATATACTTGAGATTTATAAATAATTTTCAGTGTTTGGTGGACTTTATTTTTAGTAACTTCTAAAAAGCTTCTAGGGTTCATGGTTTTTCAACCAGCCACAATGAGTAGGGCTTTAAGATCATCATGAAGAGCAGAAATGATGATGTTTTGTTGATGATGATGTGCTGTTAACATTTCTTTTATAAGTATAGTAACAGGGCAAGTACATTTTTTTTGTTCGGTTTTTGTTTTTTAATGGGATGGCAAGAAGAGATGTGTGGTAAACTTAATCCAATTTAGTGCCTGTTATTATCAATTATTAAGTTTACTTTTTTAAGCTGTCCATATTGTGCTAACATGGTAAGATTTTTCTAGATAATTTAAAAAGAAGTTTAGTATGATTATAATTTGCTGTAGGACATTTATTGAAACTTTGGCAGGATATTCATACTGTTATATAAAGATCTTCCTCTATCATTCTCTGTTCTGAAGCCCACACATCTGCTGTTTCCTGAAATCTATTTTTCCTTTCTATTTCTTCCTTCCTTCTGTGTAGCAGCTATTATTTCCCTATTTCCACCTTCTAATACTTCCTCCTTTTTCCTGGAACCTTGCTCCTTTATTAACCTGGATACCGCCTTCTGCCTTCCAACTATCGTTTTCAGTGCTTTCTCAGTAATATGTGTGAGATGGAATTGAAATGAAAGTGGAAAAATCAAAGAGGATAAATATCCAAAGCAATCTGGATCTGTCTCCTGCATTATAACTCTAGGAGCTATGAATAAAGACAATTAAAACATTTGATTTAATTAATTTGTTTAATTTGATTTGGGTGCTGCCTGACTCTAGAATGATTCTAAAGGCTTCACCTATGACAGGCAGACAGTTACCTAGAAGGCTTCTTATACTTAACATTGGTCCAGCAGGCAGAAATGAAGCAGTGAGAGAAATTTGATAATGAAGATGCAATCATAAAGAGGAAACTTTAACTGCTGTACTATGAGGTCTTATTCCAAACACTGACTGGAATTTATTGGAATGGCCACACCTTTAGACAGAGTGAGGTGGCTTATCTCAGATAACCCAATTCTGGTTCTGTGGAATGTTAACACGGAGTTAAATTGTGAACACAAGCATCACAGGACAGAGCTGTTAAGATTTAATTATAAAGGTCTAATCCTACACTATACATGAAGACATGTTAGCTAGTTTATCTGAGCAACGTCTGGTCCCCCAGGCCATCCAATTCTACCTTTTAGGGGGAATGTGAATCACAGGTGATCCCTCTCAATGAACTATATTGCTGTATTTTCACTAAGAGCTGAGGTAGGGGGAAATGATCTTATTATCGATTTCAAATTCTGGGCACATGCAAAACCTGCTATTAACTGAACAAGGTGAATCTTTCAATCCCCTTGGATCAGAGGTGGGTTCTTCCTGGTTCGGACCGGTTCTATAGAACCGGTAGTAACTTGGCGGCCTGGGTCGCTAGAACCGGCAGCGACCCAGGCCTGCCACGCCCCCGAACCGGTTCTTTCGGCGCCGCCATAGGTGCCGCCAACTTGTATTTTGCTTCTGCGCATGCGCAGAAGCTTTTTTAAAGCACTGCGCATGCACAAAGCGTGCACGAAACACGCGCGCACCTGCGCGGCACGACACTGAGCGAACCGGCAGCAAAGAAAACCAGAACCCACCCCTGCCTTGGATTGAAATAGAACTGGATTGAAATAGCGCTGTTTCATTTCTCAAAGATATTTGGCTTGGATATCCACTGATGCAAAGTTTCTGTGCAACCCCACTGTCTATGGAAAAAAAAAAACACTGCCTAACCTGACTTCTATAAATATCATTCAGCAGGGTTGAGGTCTAGTGTTCAAAGGAACAATTTCTCTGAAATATTCAGCTGCTATAATTGTATTATTATTATTTTGGTTTTCTAATCATTGGCCTGGAAGGGGTATTCTTCTGGTTCCAAAAGACTACTTTGCATCTTGCGTTGGGTGAGGAGGTAAGAGAGGATGAAATTTTCTGCTCAGCTTCAAGCAGCAAGTATCTTGAGATAGCGTGCTAAGGAACCTGGTTTGAGGGAAGAAACGTGACTCCCATTCAAACTAAAAAAATAAAATTATACCCTGAAAGATCATAGACTTGCGTAAATGTTTATATAATGTGTGTGAGAGAAATGTAAACAGCAACATAATATACCATATTGGGAAAACTGATCAACTGATCCATGGGATTTCTCAATCTGCAGACCAGGGAATACTACTTAGATATGTACATTGGTCCATCTCAAAGTGTTCTATTACTTTAGAGATTTTTCTGCTACATTTTGGTGTTCATGCTAAAAAAATGCTTGAAAATGATGTGGTGTATTTAAATTTTGCATTGTGCTATCCTCTTACATCTATTCCTGTGCCTTTAGACACCAGTTGCTACTTCTTTATAACACATATCTAAACAGTCCCTATTTATTTATTTTTTCTTTATTATTTTTATTAAATTTATATGCTGCCCATATTGCTATCAAGCAACACTGGGTGGCTTACAACATGATAAAAACAACAATATAAAACATTAAAATGTTAAATATTAACATAAATAAAAATTAGCTAAGATAGGAACTAGTATGCAACAGGTTGGAGATGGAGTCTTCTTTTTAATCCACTAAGCACCTCCAGTATGGAATGCTCCTATCGGGGCCCCATAATCAGGTTTTGTGGGCCTTTTGGAAGGCAAAATGGGTGGGGACAGATCTCACCTTGAGAAGTACGATGTTCCAGAGGGTGGGGGCCATGGCAGAAAAGGCTCTTCTCCTGGTTGCTGTCAGCCAGAATTCTTTGATTGAAGTGGTCTGCAGCATTCCCCTTCTGCTGGAGTGAGTAGGGCGGGCCAATCCTATTGGACTGAGATGGTTCCTCAGATAGCCCGGACTCATGCCACAAAAGCTTTAAAGGTGATAAGGAACACCTTGAATTGGGCCTGGAAGCAAACTGGCAACAAGATCAGCTCATATAAGACTCTATGTAACTTTTACAAAAATGCAATTTCTTAGCTTATTCAAACTCATAAGGAGTGTTGAGAAATTGTTCATTTTAAAATAATAACTAATCCACAGATACAAATTTCTTCATAAATGGATGGAAAATACTTGAAGTTTCCCCCCCTCCCCCATCAAATACAATTTTAATCAATTTAACAGACTAATACAGAGAAGGAGGTTCTATTAGAACTGAATGCATATTAAATGGAGAATGGAATTTTATGGATGCATAAAACAGGTTACTAATTTATAAAATGGTGATCAGTTTTTGACCACAGCATCCAATGTTTCCTAAAATATGGTCTGGTAAATTAAGTGGGGTGAATTCATTCAGACTGCACAATTCGGAATTCATGGAAATTGTATTGCAGATTGAATATATATTTTTGAATAAATAATTTTCCTAGTGTTTATTTAAAAAGGGATATATTTTTCAAAACTGTGGAGAAAGATGGTGAAATTTGAACTAAAAATTCAGATTTTCATGGACAACATTTCCTGTTGTAATCTCTTGGGTGATCTTTAAAATTATTTTACAACATTGTCCATATAAAAGGTTAAGAATATTGTGCTTGCTTCAAATAAGCAAATCTTTTGTCTCTGCCTTTAGTTTTTGGAACACAAGATTGCCAATGCTTGCCAAATAAAATAATAAAACTTTATGAGGAAATAAGGCACAGTTGTGAAAAATCAACAAGGCAGAGGTGGGTCCAGATTTCCTACTAAAAATAGAATATACCTGGAGGAAATTTGGGAAAGATTTTGATTTTGATTACTACCATGGGCATTTGGAGAAGTGCAAAACCATAGGGTTTCACCCAGCTGTAATCAATTATTTACAAGATACTCATTAGTACACAGTCAAAGGGTGGCATGTTCTAATTTAAATGTTGTGTCTGTAAGGGAGTATAAAAAGAAATGTCATCTTCTAGGCAGTGTTTGTCTAGATCAAATATGCATGTGTTAGTTTTACAGATTGATGTCAATGTTGCATTTATTTATTTGGACCAAGTGGTAATGATATGTAGGATTTTTTTCCTACCTCAAAGAAAACAGTGTACTTGGAAATTATTTAGGGAATAGTGTGTGTGTGTGTGTGTGTGTGTGTGTGTGTGTGTGTCTGTGTATGGCAAATATATACAAATGTATATATACATTGGCAAATAGATGCTCTGAGGAGGCACATGGGGGCGCGTGTAATCATCTTGCCAGTTTAATTAACAGTGCTTTTGACTGATATGTGCTAATGAGGATAATGTACAATATCGAGGAAAGAACCCTGTGTGCTATATTAAAGGGACAGGTGCTGGGCATATTGAAAAGTTCAAGTTACTAAAAGGAAATGAAGTGACAATGACTTTGAAAGATGCAGCGATGGGAACATTTACAAGGGTTTGCTTAAAAAAAAATCCAAATCTGTTTGTGGCTCTAATTTACATGCTTAAAAGTGGCTATTACTTATGAGATTAATTTATATACAGTATCTATGCCATCATATGGAATCATGATAACAACAAAGCACTGATTATGCTATTAATAATGCAAACAATATAACTTTGAGATTCTAAAGCCCAAAACTTTTAATTCTTCTAGAAATACCGTATAATGATGACTTTCCATCATAATTTTGATCCCCAAAAGTAAATACTTTACTTGATAGTTGATTTTCTTTTTTCTCTAAGTAATAGCCACTTTTAGGTATGTAAAAGAGAGGTTTGGGATGGAAATAATTTGAGGTTTCAGTGTTACAATATAAGAGAATGTTTGTTTTTATTGATTAAATAAATTGTATAGCTGTCCATCTTAAAACCAAAATCATGCTCCACTTTCAATCCAACAATAAAAATGTTGCCTTTTTATTGGGCAGCATATAAATTTAATAATAAATAATAAATAATAAAGAAAACAAAAACAATGAACCCCAAACCCAAAAAACAGAAGCAGAAAAAAAACTGTCACATACAGTATATGAAGACAAAGATGCTGTTTCTTTCCCAATGGCTCTGAGAGCAGAGGTTCAAATAGAAAAAGATAGATTTCAAGTGAGCACTCAGAGAATACTCTTAATTGCCGTGGCAATTTAATATTCAAAAGAAGAGAACAAGAGAGACTGAGATTTCTTATCCCCAGAGATCATGAAATAAAGGCCAAAAAGCCATCTGTTAGGGGTGTACTAGCTCTGGCTTTCTCATGGTACAACTTGTACCGTACAAGAGTTTGGATGGCTACAAGGGCAACTTTCTTCATTCCATGACTGCATAGTATGGAAGTTCACCTTATGTTTGACAAAACCTGCTTTACAGTTTGAATTAAGATTAAAAAGCTGTGAGTAGAGCAAAATGGGAAAACCAGAAGGCGATTCAGTAGGGTATGGGAAAGATAACCAAGCTGAAACACAATCTCAGTTTTAAAAATAATTATTTGCTAAATCTCTCTCCAGTAAGCTTACAGTGATTTTTTGGAGGCAAGGCAAATAGACCTCTGAATCTCTGAACTTCCTCCAGTTCATTAGCATTTAACTTCAAGAGCAATCACTGCATAATTTTTCCTGCTCTGCAGAAAGGCTTGATCTTTAGAGTTTCGAAGAGATTCCTGCAAGGTACTGAGTACCCTCCACTCTCTCAAAAATCAGTATAATAAGACCTTAGCCTTTTTTATTAGCATTCTGTACTCCCTCCTTCCCATTCCTGGCCCTCAATGTTAAGATGTTGAAAAAGTCCAGTAAATATTCACATACAGCCTGAAAAAAAAGATAAGGGTTTAGCATGACAACTTATTTATCTGAAAGATATCCTTAAAGATTGGCTGAATCCTGTCAGGACTGCTAGAGCCTTACAGAAACTGTTTATTTCTATGACCTTTGCTGGAACAAAGTTTGCTGAAATATCTTATTTTAGCTGGAAGCCTCCTCTCACAGGGAAGCTAAGCATTAGTGTAGCAGCAGGTTAAATTCCTACTGAGTATTTCAAGTTGATTTATCATATTTTTCCCATGACCCGTTTACTTTATTTATTTATTTATGTGGTAAATCAGCAAAAAAGACAAACATCTTATATCTGTTATCATTTACTGCCAAAGGTACCCAAATGCATCCTTTTGAGATTGGGATTCTTTAAAGAATTCAAATGGTAAATATTAGATAATTTTAAAGATGCTTTACCAGATTGCATAGTCTGAATGGCTTAAAAATACAATGCATTTGCATGTCATTTGACATGTTATACTACCTGAATACAGATATGTGAAATCAAGTCCAAGGAGAAAAAAACCCTTTTGACCACAATTAGTGGCCCAATTTTTATTCTGATTACCTTTGGAAAGCTGGTCAAGATCCCTTACCTAGCTTTGTTTGTAGAATGTGGTGGTATGAACAAAGGCTGCTGTGGGCTTTCTGGCTGCCATTTCTGACAATTTTATTTTGTTTTTTTTTACTAGAACAGTCTTGGAAGGGTGATAAAATGTTCTGCAGATGAACTATGTATATTCGTGAAAAATCTGAATGGAGTCCCAAAATGTATAATCCTACTTGCCTATACTGTAGCTCTAAAAGCTGGGCTTTTTCCTCCCAGGTATGTAATGATCATATTATTTGTCTACTTAGCTGGCAAAAGGTAGCTATAGAAAGACAAGGGTCCTAGACTGAAAATAGTGAAGAAAAGGCCAAGGGTATTTCTACCTAGGGCAGTCTTGAATGTGCAATGTTATTGCAGGTTTGGATAATTTCCCCCCCCCATTTTTTTTGTAGTTGGACTACATATTCTATTAGCCTCAGCTAGCATAGATATTTATAAAACAGCATGGAAACTGTAGTTAAGTATTGTTTTACAGGACCAGGGTATCTACTTGTGTTCTAATGGAATTAATGCAACGTTTTGCTATTTGATTAATAAAGCTAAGAATTTTGAGTGTTTTGTGACCTTCTACCTACTGTAGCACATGACCAATCCAAATTTATTGTTGTCTTTTCAAAACATGATACTGATATCTCCACTATTTTACGTTTTTCTAGTCAATTACTTTTCAGCAGATAACTATAAAAATCCTTAAGTGCTTTTAAATTGCCAAACTAAATAATTTTTCAGTAGAATGATACTGCTGGCACTTATGTTGCTGTGACTCACTTTGACTAGGCAAATGCTTTGATTACATTCAGTTTAATTATGATATCAAGCTAGATTTATGCACTTATACAGACAACTTCTTGTAACCACATAAAGTTTAGAAAGTAAATATATCCAACCCCCCTCCCAAAGGGAAAGCCAAACATTACCTGAACTTAATTCCAGTTCGTGTTCACCCCAGCAGCAAATCACTGCTAACAGAATCCATGATAGAATTGTCTACGAATAGTAGCCTACTATAAAGAAAACTATGGGCTATAGGAAGAATCATTTCCTCCTTAGCTAGTGGTAAATGAATAGATTAGTTTCTCTTTTTCCAGATTGATTAGAAATGATAAAATATCAACTGGGAGAAGTTTGCAAATATTGTTAAATGTGTGTATATATTTTGATATTCATACTCATATAATAGATGTATCCATTTGCAGGTAAAAAGCCAAGATGAAAATAAATAAATAAATAAATAATCCTATCTCAAATAAATTTTCATTCATTTCCACCTCATCCATCTATTTCCCAATCCAGTCATTCCCTTGCCCCTCCCTCCCTCCTTCCCTCCCTTTTTCCTCATATTCTAGAGAGAGATATGTTCTGTCCAGATTTAGTAATAAGTAATTGAAACCACATTAAAAATGGCTGTTCTTCCCCAGTGTTAGGCTAACAAATAATTCAAGCTGAATTTAAAATGTAGATGACTACATTCAGCTTCTGAAAATTATATTTTTTATAGGAGAATAGAAAAGCCTGAACCTTTTAATTCCATCTCTTCCCCAGAATTTATTTCCTCTCTGGTATATAATGTCACCTAAGAATATATCATTCCTACAGTATGAGGTTTAAGTATGTTTGTAAATGAGTTGCAGAGCAGGAGGGTGGATGGGGGGGGGAGGCTTTGACTAGTGCTGAAAACAGTCATTTTTACAAGAATGGCACAGTGTCTTAACAAGTCATTATCAGAACAATACATTTTATGGCTTTGCTTCAGATAACGTAGCATCTATCATAAAACTTTGCAGAGTTAGTACTACCCTACCAGCAATACATCATCTAGTTGTAAATAAGGACAAAAGAAATATTTTAAGAGGATATAGCAAGGAGGAGAAGAACAGTACATGCTCTGAACCACAAAACCACTTAAAACATATTTAAGTGGATGGTATGGCTTGATTTGTCACCTCTGAATAAAAATGGAAGTCAAATTTCATTTTCAGTGAAATTGCTTTTAATTTTATTATCAAATAATGTAGAGTAATTTATCAAGCAAGCATTTCTGCTGAGGTGAAGAAGCTTTTTGGTTTTTTTACTTCTGGTTAAAATGTAAGATGCATTAGGCTCATTAGTGTTTCTTGTTTGCAATCAAGAAGAGAGGGATGTATAACAACATCTCTCTCCATCCCCCACCCAAAATTGCTATAGACTAAGGAAGAAATTCATTTTGGTACTGTAAAAGCTTAAATTGAATGGCTTTGGGATCAAACGTAGCATACTTCTCAATAACACTCACCAAGAAAAATCATGGGAAGGAAAAATAGGTCTCATGTACCACTGTGGGATTAACCATAGGGTTCTGGCCTCGATGAGACAAAGAATATGGGATTAATTATTTATTTTGAAAACATTCATGGCCGCCTATCTTATGCATGAGAAACCTAGGTGCCTCCAACAACATTCCATAAACCTAAAATGAATGTAACCCTCAAAACCACACTAAAACATGATATCCCACCACAGAGCCATAATATGCCACCAACTCTACATTTATATTGGCTGGGCTCACTGCTGTTCTAAGCCGGGGTGAAGAGCTAGAGTGAAAAGGCAGATCTTCACTGCCTTTTGGAAGGCTAATAGGCGGGGGCCTCTGATTCTCAGGAGGGAGGTTGTTCCAAAGAGCAGCCATGAAGATAGCAACATTTAAGGAAGGGACCTGGAATCTATCTACCCCAGTGATGGCGAACCTTTTTTGGTTTGCGTGCCAAAAGGGGGTGTGTGCGCGCGCTAGCATGCGTGCACGTGCCCACACCCATCCCCCCCCCCCCGCATGTGCACACCTGCGCATGCGTACAACCCCCCGCCCCCCGCGAATGCGCAAAGGCCTCACTGAAGCCTGGGATGGTGAAAAACGGCCCAACGGGCAAACCGGAAGTTTGGAAAAACACACTTCCAGTTTGCCCGTTGGGCTGTTTTTCGCACTCCGGGGCTTCAGGAAGCTTCCCTGATTCTACCCTATCTGACCAGATCTGATGGGTAGATATGTGGAGAGAGAAGGAGTCTCACAAATTACCTGGCTTCATGACATTTAGGGGTGTAAAGATGACAACTACTGTGTTGCCCCAAAAATAAGACCCGGTCTTATTTTCTATTGGGCTCCAAAATAAGTACTAGGGCTTATTTTGAGGGAAACATGATTTCAGGGTGCCCAGATGGGCGCCTCGCCCCTAGTGCACACACAAGTGCCGACAAGCTTGCGGGGACTGATAGTATCCGGCAGCAGCTACAGCCCGCCGGTTCCTTCGTCGGCACACTCTGGGGCTGCACAGAGCGGAAGGCACAGAGCAGAAGGCAGGTGATCCTGATGCACTGTGTGGGCTGCAGGCAAGCCGAGAGATGCGAAGATGAACCTCCCATGGTCACCTGCCGCTCTGGTCCACCGCCGCTCGGCTTTCCTGCAGTCCATGCGGCGCATCTGGATTGCCTGCCTCCCCACTGCGCCTCTGCCTCTGTCTGCTGCTTGCACAGGTACTCAACTCACCTTTGCTGAGCGGGCTGCTGCTGCTGCTGGACACCGTTGGCCCACACACGCATAAAAAACAGGGAGGGGCTTATTTTCGGGGTAAGTTGTATTTTCGGAGAAACACGGTGGAACCTTGAATTGCACCTGGATAAAATAGAATTTTGGCCTGATCTTAGTAGCATCTCCTTACCCTTCTTAAGTTAATTAACAGAATAATTAAAATAAAGCAGACAATTGAGAAAAGCTCAGAGGTTTAACTGCACCTGCAGGGAGAAAGGCTAGTACCATACACTTGTCTTCCAGGGCTAGCAAAAAGGCTTGTTGTGTTCAGAGAGGTTTTCAGGGCATCTTTCTGTTCGGTCATCTTTCTGATGAGTGTGTAATATCGGAGAATCATTGAACAACCAATGGAATAGCAATCAACCAGTGGAATAGTTTGCCTTCAGAAGTTATGGGTGCCCAAACACTGGAGTCTTTTAAGAAGAGACTGCACAGCCATCTATCAGAAATAGTATAGGTCTCTTGCAAGAATAAGGGATTGGACTAGATGACCTCCAAGGTCCCTTCCACTCTGTTACTGTTTCTGAACTGCAGTCCTGTCTAGAGCTCACTTCCTGCCAGGTTCCACCATGCTCAGACCTGGAAAAGGTTCTAATTCCAGGAATGGTGGAAGGAAAGAAGAGGACGATCAGTAGCAAGGTGAGTAGATTCAATTATAGTGCTGAGTGCACCTTTGGAGGTCCTGAGGGGCCAAGTTGGGTACATATTGTCATGGGGAAAAAATTATCTATATGGTCATTAAGAGTCAACAATGACTTGATGGTAAACAATCAATAAATATAGGTAAGCCATAAGGTCAGTTGGAAAATAGAAACAAAGAAGATATTATGGAAACATTAGCAAAGGGAAAACTTCGATGGACTTTAATGTTCAGGAGACTGAATCATTAGCAGAAATAAAAAACAGTGCTGGACACAATATCCACAGTACATATTTGTTCTGCCCCAGCGACGAGCCACCAATAATACGCACACAGAAACTGCAAAACACTGTTCTTTTACTAATAATAAAGGTCTCCTAATAACATCTTAGGAGCCGTTGAAAACAAAATAAAGGCAGAATAGTCTTTTTCAAACCCCCGCTGTTAATATGTAATCTTAACAGCTGGCCGGAGTCCAAGAGATAAATGAGCAGGTCTTACTGTATCTGGCAATACTCCCAGAGCTAGGAATGCAGGAAACAAGACCCGTACTGGAACAAGAACCGAGTAGACTGGAGTCACAAAGATCAAGAGTAATATTAAACGTTTCCTGCAACGAGGCTCAGCATGGTCAGAGCTTAAATAATCTAAGGGTGTGGCCACTTAGTCTGCAGCCCTACTCTCGAGGAGACCTCCTCCTGAGTAGCCACTCTTGTCTTCTTGCAGCCCTGCCTGCCGCAGCATGAAGAAGAGGCTCCTCCTCTTCTTCTTCAGCCCTGATGGGCTCCTCAGCAGGTACAGAAGGCCCTGGTTGACTCTCAGCCTCCTCGCTGTCTGACTCGGGTGCCAGGTGCACGGGCCGACGGTACCTTGCCACAACCGCCTCATCGTCCTCAGGATCCATGATCACCTGCACGGGACGCTGGTGGGCCACATTATTGAGATATTCAGTAGCTACTGTATGTAACAAGCCTTGAAAAATGTAAATAGATAGAAATTCAAACAATGTATACCTGTGGTAGGCAAAATTGGTTGAATTCCATTTGAAAGACTTAGTCCTTTCAGTGTCTCTTAAGTGTTGGGGAAAAGAACCAGTAAAGTTGAGGATGCATTGGAATAACAGTGGAAAATCTGGGAAGGAAATTCAAGGATAGATGATAAGAAGGAAGAAAAATATGGAGATAAGGCTAGTTCTTTCTTAAGACCCATGATAGCCATGAGTAAAACAAGTGCAAATGAGAAAGTGCTTCCCTTTAAAAAGGTATGGTGTGTCTATTTGTGTGTGTGCAGGTTGACTCCTGATAACTACCTGGATACATTCTTGCAGTTCTCTTGGCAAGATTTCAGAAGTGGTTTCCTATTGCCTCCTTCCTAGGACTGAGAGAAATAACTGCTCCAACTGGCTTTGTGCCTAAGGCAGGACTAAAACTCATGATCGCCTGGATTCTATCTTGAAGCCTTAACCACCACACCAAATTGGCTATGGTACCAATGTTATCATGTGATAATATGTACTAGAGTGAAAGTCATAAAACTATAACATTTCCATTACAGAAATATCAGCTCCTCTTTATTCTGTGTTGGACAGATCCAGCCTTAAATATTGTGTTCTATTCTGGGCATCAGATTTTAAGAATTTGGAAAACGGAAATACCTGCAGAAAAGGGTAACCAAGAAGATCAAAGAACTAAGTCTTATAAGAAGTAGAGAGAAGTAGGGTCATATCTTACATGTTTATCCTTAAGACGACTGAGTGTGATTTAGGATGGTACTTATCAAATAGCTGGAAGGATGACCCATAAAAGAAGGTCAAGTCATCTCAGGCACTGTAGGAAATGACCAGGCTGAGCCTGAGGGCAGGGTCAAACATATCATCAGTTTGGAGTCACTATGTTCCCACAAGAGACTTAAGACCAGCCCCCAACATGAATTCCATTGACTCTTATCTAGTGCCAATTTTCTTTGATCTTTAGTAGATCAGATTCTTGTGTATAGGTAGAATGGAATCAATTTATAGTATTTTTGAACTCTATTCCAACTCCTGGTTTCTTGCACTTGATAGGCACAGAATAATGCTTTTAAACTACAAGAACGCAGTAAGCAGTTCAGTTATGGAACGAATTAGAACTCCCTTTCACTGGATGCATTCAAACAAATGTGAGATGACCATCTATCAGGGAAGTTTTAATCTGGATTACTGCCCTCAACAAGGATTTAGATTTGATGGCCTAAAAAGCTCCTTCTACTCTCGTCCTCTATGATTCAAGTGATATTATTCAGATTTATATTACACAAAGTGAAATTATATTATGAAATGTGAAAAAGTGTGTTTGCATTTGCATATTAATCCTCAAAATGTACAAAAGATATATTGATCTGCTGAAAAAAAAGGTTAAATTAAATCCTCTGGCATCTCTGTTAGGGGGTGCTGTATGTCCTTGGCTACAAAGCTTTTAAATTTAATATTATCAACATCTACATTTTGATTTCTGTTGGTTTGTTTACTAGTAAAAAGCATTTATAAGAAACTAAGTTATTACATTTTACTATTTTCCTCCTATTCTCTTTAATGTCTATATTCTGAAACATTTGTTGGTAAGTTTTTAAACAGCAGGTGTCAAATGCTGAGACTGAGTGTAATAATCATAATGATTTGAAGAAAACATTGAGCTCCATGGAAATAGCAATAAAGGGGAGAAACTTAAATATACCTCTCTCCTAGGATGTTGCTGTTTACAAATGCTTAATAGAACTAGATCTTGTATTTTTTTTTTCACACCACCTGGAAAAAGCAACATATTATTTGTATTGTAAATGTTATGTTTTAAAAACACACCAGGACTCCAATCTAACTAAAGTTATTCAGGCTTAAACTCCATTCCAATCAATTGGGGACACATTAATTGTATTTCATATTGATTTTCACTGTACCCCCCACCCTTCCATCAACACTGAGCTTGGACAAAGCTGACAATATTGGGTTTGTTTACTTCCTCATTTCCTCAATCTTTAGAAATATTTGTTTTGTCCTTTTTCTATATCGGTGTTTGTTTTAAAACAAAAACAAAAAACTCAACCTACCATTTTAAAATGTTTTCATTCATTTATGCCTATGTATCCATACTTTTCAAATTATACATAACTAAAGCTATTTTCATAATCTCTATATGTGTGTTACGTTTACTTAATATTCATAATTTTGTTTGCAGCTTTACAAATAAAGAAAAGCATTAACAATTTAGAAAATAATAAATTTAAATTACACTTTTTTTCAGTTTGCATATGGGAAATGTACTTTATATTAAGTTTGTCTTACCATTTTAGTTCCTAATATTTGGTGAAGCTACTCCAGATAAGTGGGAGCTATGATATTAATTCCTTTGGACTGGAATTGGAATCATACTTACTTGGGAATAATTCTCATTGAAAATAATAAGACTTATTCAGATCATGTCCGGCATGTACCTTCTTTTCTATTATAATTGTCAAGCTAAAATGATATTTGGATTAGAGCATCATTACCTGCTACGAATGGAGACTTAAAATACATAATATTTTTTAGAGGACTTTTCTGTAATTAGGGAAGGACTGCACTCTAGGATAGTGCTTGACCAATAATGATTTCTGTTTGTATAATGCCTGTGCAAATTGGCTGCAATTTGTACTTTGCTACTCATCTCATCAAAGCACTTTACATTGCTCTGACTGCCTTCTCTGGCACATTCAGAAGCCAGAATATGGTTCTGCAGATGATGTGCCAGAGGACACGATCAGAGGAAAACAAAGCCAAACAACACAGTGGCTTTATTCCACTCTGAAGAAGCAGGAGTTTCTGTTGCTTCATGAAGCACCTTTGATGTTTCACTCAAAGCCTCATCACAGGGAAGCATCCCTTTCAACCTTTCCACAGGTTTAGTTTATACACCAATTTCAAATGTTCAAAATGGTCTGTGTGTATTATTTCAAAAAATATTACTTTATACCAAGTAATTACATGGTACTCGAGTAGAGTCCAAAGAGATGACTGAGATGCCTTCAAAAGCTGATCCCTAGAATCTAGAATTGCACCCAGAAACTTATTGGAAGTCAGCGCATTTCATGTAGCAGTGGGGTTATAGGAATGTACTGTGGTGTGCCCAATACAGTATGTGCCACTGCATTCTGGCCAGCTGAAGTTTCTGAATGCTTTCAAGGGCAGCTCCATATAGATAGTCCAATTGACTAAGGTATGTGTGACCTTGAGGAGAGCCTCCTGATCTAGGAATGGGCATGACTGGCACACAAAATTTAATTTTGCTAAATTCTAACCACAGGCAATGCCTGGTGATAGTTACTCATGACTCGGTTGTCTTGCATTTAAATTACTGTAATTCAGTCTACTTAGAGCTGCTTTTGAAGACTATATAGAAATTGGTGCAGAATAGAGTATCCTGCATGCTGGCAGCTGATAGTCATTAAATCAGGGTAACTCCTATTGTAATGGGCAGAAGAAATAAACTTGAAGAAGAGCTGCCATCAAGGATTAGTCATAAAAGAAATCTAGTCTGGGCCATACTGTAACCTGAGTGAACATTACAGGACATTTCCTAGTTTTCACAGAGAGAAAGCGAGAGCGAGAGTGAGAGAGGAAATAAATTCTGAGTTGTAAGATGCTGTTATTATAATCTTATAATACAACTAGTATTAACATGCATGGCTTTGCTTTCCTGTTCCTAATATACAGCTATATTGGGACAGCATATAAGTTTTATCAGTAGGTTTCCTTGGGATCAGCCTGAGATCAGACCATACACTTCAATGTTGCTTTGTGATATACTATTTTGATGATCCCCTTTTCAATGCGAAGCATGTGCTAAAGTGAGAAAGCATGGAGTAGACAGTGAGAGCCATTTTAATGAAATGCATTAATATTTTATATAGCATTCACACAAAATGCAATACCACTGTAACATCTTGAGTTTCTGTAATGCCTGTTGTCCTGAAGTCCAGGAGTTATACATGGAAGTTTATTTTGGCTTTCATGGAAATTTATTGAGCTTGCTACAATGCTGGAGTATCTAAATGCCATTGCAGGAAAGATGAGATGAAGCCCAGGTGGCATATCACTCTATATGTATGCAAATCTATTTAGCTACCATGTAAGTATGTGCTTGGCATTTGATATGTGTCCATAGCAAATCTTTAGGGAATATCAAGCTAGATATGGAAGTGTGTCAGTAAGGGTTGTGAGGTTAGATATTACAGCTGAGTGTACATTGGATTTTTTTCTCAGCGATGTTTATGTTTTTGTTGTCATTGAGAGTTTTTGATATAATTTTTAATGTATTATTAGATACTCAGAGTGGCATAGAGAGAGAGAGAGAGAGAGAGAGAGAGAGAGAGAGAGAGAGAGAGAGAGAGAGAGAGAGAGGGAGGGAGGGAGGGAGGGAGGGAGAGAGAGAGAAGGAGGGAGAGAGGGAGAAGGGAGAGGGAAAAAATCAGGCAACAGCCATGGCCAGGAAGTTCTTTTCACAACTTCATTTTGTGTTGCACCTGTTTCTACAGGCCCTGGTCCCAGTCACTCATGCCTTAGTGACCTCCAATTGCATTACTGCAATGTATTCCACATGGGGCTTCCTTTGAAAAACTTAGAAGCTGCTGCTAGTTCATAAGTAATTATGGATGTGCCTTGGTATGTCCATGAAACATCGCTACTTTGCAAGCTACATTGGCTTTAAGTTTCTGGATACAATTCAAGGTGTTGGTTGTGACCTACAATGCCCTTCATAGCATAGAACAACATTAAATGTGGGATTGCTTGTGTCCCATTAATATTGTTTTCCCCACCAGATTCAACAGATTTGGAACAGATCTTTTCTATAAAGCAATGATTTCTGATGAGATCCAGGAAGTATACAGTACCTTCTCGATCATAATGCCTGTCCTATGGAACTGCTTGCTTCCTCAGGTTTGGATGGCCCCAACCCTATTGGTCTTTTGTATACAACTGAAAACCTGTCTAAGTGAGCACTGGTCATGTTGTTGAGTTAGTGTATCTCTAAAGGTTATTGCAGTCTATTGATTGGGGTCCTTGGTTGTCAGTCTTTGAATTGTGTTTATGATTATTTTTAAATTTGTTAATAACCTGCTCAGAATTGCTTGTGAACTAAATAAATCCTGTTCTTTAAAATCTTATGACATTAATTGTGAGTGTTAGAAAGTGATTATTATTTATCCTTGATAAACAAAGAAACTAACTGCAGCAACTTTAAGATGCATGGCTGGGAATTAAGAGCCGAGGTGGCGCAGTGGTTAGAGTGCAGTACTGCAGGCTACTTCAGCTGACTGTTCAGCAGTTCAGCGGTTCAAATCTCACCGGCTCAAGGTTGACTCAGCCTTCCATCCTTCCGAGGTGGGTAAAATGAGGACCTGGATTGTTGGGGGCAATATGCTGACTCTGTGAACCGCTTAGAGAGTGCTGTAAAGCACTGTAAAGCGGTATATAAGTCTAAGTGCTATTGCTATTGCTATTGCTAATTCTGGGAGATAAAGCTATTAAGGCTGAGAAACACTGATCTAAATAGAAGCCATAGGAAGGAAGGCAATTTAGGTTCTGGATGCCTTAGTTATTTCAAAACTTATTATCATGCAGCAATTGTATTTAAAGAACCTCCTCTATATTTCTGCTGCTGCACCAGAGGTGGGTTCCTCCCGGTTCAGTCCAGTTCGCCCGAACCAGTAGCGACCCGCTGGTGACATCACAATGACGTCACGGAACCGGTTCCTCTGTTGGTGCCGGTCCGTGGGTGCTGCCATCTTTTTTTTAGAATTTTTTCTGATTTTTTGGAATTTTTTCTGATATTTTTCTTCTGCGCATGCGCAGAAGCCGAGTTTTCGGCATTGCGCATGTGCCGCCTTCTTAGCCGCCCGTCGCTCACTGACTCGCTCACTCACTCCGCCCGTCTGCGCCGAGTTTTTGGCACTGCACATGTGCTGCCTTCCTACCCGCCCGTCGCTCACTGACTCGCTCACTTGCTCGCTCGCCCTGCCCGTCCGCACCGAGTTTTCGGCACTGCACATGCACTGCCTTCCTACCCGCCCGCCGCTCACTGACTTGCCGATCGCCCCACCCCGATATATATATACCACGGTCACCATCCTATATATACTGCAGTCACCACGCGGTCTGGCCTGTTGCCCTCGCGTCGTCACTTCCTGACTTCCCGGCTTGCCTACGTGAGTTACTGCTGCCTCCTTCTGCAGCTGCCTAAAGGTAAGTAAGCTTATGGCTGCGGGCGCGGATGGTTGGGGGGCGGGAAGAAACTACCGAGAGTGGTGCCGGGCTTTGCGATCTATGCGAGCCCCAGGACTGGCTGAGGCCTTCCTTGCCGCCATTCCCGGGGCTCGCATAGACCGGGAAGCCCGGCGCCGCTCAGAGGGAGACTTTGCAGGGTGCACGGTGGTGGGAAGAAACTACCGAGAGCGGCACTGGGCTTCGCGGTCTATGAAAGCCCCCGGACTGGCTGAGGCCTTCCTTGCCACCATTCCCAGGGCTTGTGTAGACCGGGAAGCCCGGCGCCACTCAGAGGGAGACTTTGCGGGGTGTGCGTTGGCGGGAAGAAACTACCGAGAGTGGCGCCGGGGCTTTGCGGTCTACGCGAGCCCCCGGACTGGCTGAGGCCTTCCTTGCCACCATTCCCAGGGCTCACATAGACCGGGAAGCCCGGCACCGCTCGGAGGGAGACTTTGTGGGGTGCGCAGTGGTGGGAAGAAACTACCGAGGGCACGCGAGCCTGGGGACTGGCTGAGGCCTTTCTTGCTGCCATTCCCGGGGCTCACGTAGACCAGGAAGCCCGGCGCCGCTCGGAGGGAGACTTTGAGGGGTGTGCAGTGGTGGGAAGAAACTACCGAGAGTGGCGCTGGGCTTCCCGGTCTATGTGAGCCCTGGGAATGGCAGCAAGGAAGGCCTCAGCCAGTCCCCAGGCTCGCGTAGACCAGGAAGTCCAGCGGCGCTTGTCTGAGGCCTTTTTTGCCGCCCCCCCAGTCCCCGGCCTCGCCTGGCTGGCTAAGCTGCCTCAGCTCCATGCCAGGCAGGCCTAGCTAACTGGGTTGTCCCTGTGTGCCTCCAGTCCTGCGCAGTGGTGGGAAGAAACTACCGAGGGCACGCGAGCCTGGGGACTGGCTGAGGCCTTTCTTGCTGCCATTCCCGGGGCTCACGTAGACCAGGAAGCCCGGCGCCGCTCGGAGGGAGACTTTGAGGGGTGTGCAGTGGTGGGAAGAAACTACCGAGAGTGGCGCTGGGCTTCCCGGTCTATGTGAGCCCTGGGAATGGCAGCAAGGAAGGCCTCAGCCAGTCCCCAGGCTCGCGTAGACCAGGAAGTCCAGCGGCGCTTGTCTGAGGCCTTTTTTGCCGCCCCCCCAGTCCCCGGCCTCGCCTGGCTGGCTAAGCTGCCTCAGCTCCATGCCAGGCAGGCCTAGCTAACTGGGTTGTCCCTGTGTGCCTCCAGTCCAGCTTACCATCAGCCAGACTCCAGAGCGTCTGGTCACCTGCTGCTTCATTCTAACATCCATCTCATCGGGGAGCAGCTGATTCTGCCTGCTGGTAAGTGGCTGGGTTTTTTTTCTTTATGCTTTTAATGGTTTTTTTTAAAGGATATTTTATTGTTATTTTTTTTCAGGACATTTTGTTGTTTTTAGGAAATGTTTTTTTTTAAAAAATATTGTTATTAGGAAATGTTTTATTTGTGATCTTGCGTGAAGGACAGGACAGGACAGTCATCTTCCTTCTGTAAGTAACTCTTTTATTTTTTTGTGTACTTATTTTTTTCTTATTTAAGTAGTAAGTGCACAAAATAATTTCCTTTTTTATATCTTCTTTTTGTAGGTCAGTCATTGGGGCAAAGAATTCAGTGACATCGACTTGGCCACTCAGTCACATAACCACCAAGCCACTCCCACCCGGTCACATGACCGCAAGCCACTCCCACCCGGTCACATGACCGCCAAGCCACTCCCACCCGGTCACATGACCGCCAAGCCACTCCCATCCGGTCACATGACCACCAAGCCACTCCCACCCGGTCACATGGCTGCCAAGCCACTTCCACCTGGTCACATGACTGCCAAGCCATGCCCACAAAATTAAGCCACATCCACAAAATTAAGCCACGCCCACAGAACTGGTAGTAAAATAAATTATAACCCACCCCTGTGCTGCACCTGCCCTATGGAACATCATTTCTCCAAGGTTAGGCTGGCTCTCACCTACAGGTGTCCTTCTGAAAGGATCTTTCTTTGCCATCTGCCCTGGGGATGAGACAGTGGTGTGGAGCCCATAAAATGGATGTACCCTTTTTGAATTATTGTGCTTTCTCAGAGATTGTATTGTATGTCATTAACTGTTTAATTGTTTTTAATGCTTGCATTGCTTGTATGGCTGTTTTGTTTTTATTTTGGGGGTATTGTTTATGTTTTAATGGTAAGCTGCTCAGAGTCATGGATATGAGATAGGTGGCTTAAATAAATAAATAAATAATAAAATGTTGGTCATTTTGCTTAGTAGGTTATCAGGAGTTAAATGAAAATGCTGTATTCATCACAGTGTGGCATATATAACATGTGTTTGTTTCTATATCCTTCTGTCCTCTTCCTTCATAAATATCATTTGATGCTAATTGGATTGTTTTTGCCAAGCTTGATAGAGCTTGTTATCATGCCTGATTGACCTAAAAGACATCTCTGACATGTTTTAAATAAAACAAGGATCAGTTAATAAACAAGGTCTTATCTCTGCTTGGTGAAAGAGATTATAACCACAAATGGTCTTTAATATTCCTTGAAGATCCATAATTCATGGGAATATAATTAAATTATTATTTTGTATTATTTGTAATTAACAAAGAAGATCGTTCTTCAAGAAATGATCTTCCATCATTGTAAGATTGAAGACAACTTCACCACAGTGTCATTTGTTCTGGCTGATACACATTTTTGAGAAATTAGATCCTAGCTACTTTCAGATGCAGAAAAATGGACTTAATAACTTAGATACTTTAATATTAGATTTTCATCCAATTTAAAAAACAAAAACAAAAGAACCATAAGCCTACTTGTGGCTAAAAATGTAAAATCATACTGTTCTGTATAGTTTTTACATACTGCAATGCATTTCTATTTCGAAGTAACAATTTCTAGCTTCTTTCCTGCTTTCCTTTTCAGAAATATAAACTGATTTTACCATAATGTTTGAATCCTAACTTGTCATTTTTATTACAACAGCAGGAGCAGCAACCATTAGAACCGCAGAAAACAAATACAATACAAATATCAGAAAAACACTGTCAATGCTGGAGAATGAGTTTCTTCAAGTCTTCTAAGAGAACATTCCCTTTGTTTCGGATGTAATCCATGTATATATTATATTATTGATAATTGACTTCAGGAACCTAGCCTAAGCAGTTGCTGGCTTTAGAATTAGTATCACAGTGTGATCATAAGAACACAAGTATGCTAAAGATTACAGTTAGAAAAAATGAAAATAAGTCAATCTGATACATATATAGTTGAGTCCCACTTGAGCAGAAACTTCAACTGTTGCATAAAAATAAATGAATGTTAAAAATCCTCAACTTTCTCTGGGATTAGCTTGGATCATATTTAATTGAAATAATGTTCTTCATTTAATTTTATTTTGCTTGAAAGTGGCACTCATTTAGTTTAGCTTTCTACAACTTGCTTACATCCAGATTGTGGCGACTTCCAGAGTCCCCACCCAGCATGGTAATTTGCCACTAGTAATCAATTCTTATCCAGTTTAATACATCGCAATCAGAGTTAAAAAGAAAGAAGAAGAAGAAACAACTGCATCATTTGGGCAGTGAGTGATACTTATAAATATGCTGGATCTCCTATCATCCTTTTGTTTCCAAACAGTAAATCTAGTAATGGTTTACCTATATGCAATTAAAAAAAATCTTGTTCAAAATTAGAATTACTGCTAAGAAACAAATATTTATATATTTTAGCTATTCATTGTATTCTATAAGGTTGAAAATTATGCCATCCTAGGCAGCACCTTATAGATTTTTTTACACATTGAAAAAACGACATGTTTTGTTTCAGTCCCTCTGCCTTTTTATTATCATATTTTATTACATTATAGGGGTGAAATAAAAAAATTCTTACCTTAGGCTACTGAATGCATATAATTCCCCCCCTTCCTTTCCATGCAGGTGTCCCTCGAGGTGCATCATGTTACAGTCTCACACTCCTTTGTCATATCTTATTGTTTTCTTGTTGATTGGGCTCACATTTTGAATCCTGACGAAGGAGGCTCAGTCTCGGAGTATCAGCACCAGTTTGTGCTAATGCCAAATGCCAGGGCATCATTTCTATAGGCAAACAAAAGATACATCTCTTCCCCCACCCCAGAAACAATCCCATGAAGGTTCAAAGCTTTCTAAAATAATGTTATCTCGAAAGAAGACTCGGGGACTGCTTTAATATAGAAGCATAATTGTGTTTTGAATATGAAAGACATGGTATGTTTTTATCCCTGAACACTTAGATAATACAATTTTCAAGGAAAACCTAAAGTTCCCAAAGTAGGATTAGGGAAGATTTATTCCCACCCAGCAACCTTTGACAGTTCATCTGTTTATGGTAGGCTTGGAAGCTGTAGAAAGCAGGTAATGCAGCGGTTCTCAACCTGTGGGTCGCGACCCCTTTGGGGGTCGAACGACCCTTTCACAGGGGTCGCCTAAGCGCACGCTAGCCCACCATGCCCCCTTTGTCATCTCATCGTGTGCAGGGGTCGCAGCGGCGGGGCGGGGGTCGCAGCATTAGGAAGGTTGAGAACCACTGAGGTAATGGCTGAAAATGGCTTCTTTCACCATACTGCTTATACTGTAAGTCAGTGGTGAAATCCAATTTTTTTTACTACCGGTTTTGTGGGCATGGCTTGGTGGGCGTGGTGTGGCTTGGTGGGCGTGGCTTGGTGGGCGTGGCAGGGGAAGGATACTGCAAAATCTCCATTCCCACCCCACTCCAGGGGAAGGATACTGCAAAATCTCTATTCCCTCCCCACTCTGGGGCCAGCCAGAGGTGGTATTTGCCGGTTCTCCGAGCTACTCAAAATTTCCGCTGCCGGTTCTCCGAACTACTCAAAATTTCCACTACCGGTTCTCCAAAATCTGTCAGAACCTGCTGGATTTCACCCTTGCTGTATGTGTCTTATCTCCAAAAATGCCTAGTGGATATAGCTCATACATGAATTGAATAAACAATATTCAAAGCAATATTTATGAATGGGACTATCGTTTCCTGTACCTTGGTACAGTCTGAGTGTTGTGGCTTTTAGGATTTTCAGACTAACTATACCAGGAATTACCAAAGATCAAAGCTGGGACTGTTGCCTTATAAACAGGGGTGTGCAACTCAGCAGATACAAGTCCAGCAATTTGAATTTGTAATTCGAATGATCAGGCTTGTTCAGTTCAAAGATTTGATTAAATAAAAGTCTGTGCACACATGCACAAAAGTCCATCAAATCTTCCAATTAATTCAAAGACACCTATTTAAATGTTTTACCAATTTGAAACTAAGGTTTAGTTTAAGAGAATGAATCAGTCGAATTGCCTTTAAATTGAAGCTTTGCATAAGCAAACAGGGTAACATGCTGTGTTACTCAACTAAACTACGATGTAGCATTATGAGGTGAAAGGGAGGAAGTTTTAAAATTCAATTATCTCTCATGAATGAAGGCGAGTATATGTGTCCCAGGATAATGTTGCAGGATACAATCAGGGTTGGTCACTAGGACCAGAGGTTTTGTTTTACGAACTTTCAGACTCATGCTGGAGCCCATCTTCAAGGAACTTTTCTCTAGCAGCTAGAGAGAAGTTCCCTGAAGATGGGCTACAGTATGAGTCTGAAAGTTCATAAAACAAAACCCCTGGTCCTAGTGACCAACCCAGATTGGTCACTAGATTGGTCAATTCTCTCTCTCTCTCTCTTCACCCCCCTCTCTCTTTATTGCCTCCCGGCCTATCTGTCTATCTGTCTCTGTCTGCCTGCCTGCCTGCCTGTTTGCCTGTCTGTCTGTCAGTCTGTCTGCCCACCTGCCCGCCTACCCGCCTACCCGTCTATCTATCTATCTATCTATCTATCTATCTATCTATCTATCTATCTATCTATCTATCTATCATCAAGCCATCTGACTTGATAGCAATTCTGGGTAGCTTTCAATTAACTAGGGAAGAAAAAAAAGGAAGAATGTATTTGATCAATTTGTAAGAAGATGGGGGTATCAGTAGAATTTGTGACATCAGGTTCCAGCTGATCCCTCATGCACGGTTATTCATTTAATACAGGAGTGTCAAACTCGCAGCATCACGTCACGTGACGTATTGCGACTTTCTCCCCCTTTGCTAAACTGGAGGTGGTAAATATACGGGGACCCCTATTTCCTTTAATTTAGACCCCCAAGTTGCCCCTAGCCGACTTAAGCCTAGACATGTACCCTTTGCCCTCCATCCTAAAGTGGACAAAGAGTTAGATAAATTAATATCCCAGGGCATCCTTGAGCCTATTGATCATGCTAGATGGGAAACACCTATCGTTATTCCCCTCAAGCCTGATGGCTCTATATGCCTCTGTGCTGACTATAAATGCACGCTCAACCATGCATTGCAGGCAAACCCCTACCCTGTCCCTGTAGTCCAGCACCTACTTCATTCCCTATGCCAGGGCACTATTTTTGCTAAGTTGGACATGGCACAGGCATACCAGCAACTCCCTGTAGATGATGCCACAGCAGAGGCTCAAACAATCATCACTCACAGGGGAGCATTTAAATTCCGCCACCTCCAATTTGGAGTGAGTGTGGCCCCTGGCCTGTTTCAAAGCCTTATGGAGTGACTGCTACATGATATTCCTGGAATCATTCCATATTTTGATGACATCCTAATTACAGCCACTAGCCAAGCAGACCTTATCAAATGACTACATGTTTCCAACAAACTGACCCCAAGCTAAAAAAGTCAAAATGTAAATTCGGGGTGCCCAGTGTAGAATTTCTGGTATTCTTCATAGACTCCGCCGGCCTTCACCCTACGCCTTCTAAGGTAGAAGCCATAAAAAAGGCACCAACCCCCACTTACAAAAGTGAACTGCAAGCCTTTCTGGGGCTACTAAATTTTTATAATGTGTTCTTACCACATAAAGCCTCTGTGGCTGAACCACTCCACAGGCTGTTAGATAGCAAAACACCCTGGTCATGGGGAAAAAAGAGGCCAACGCTTTTGCAGCAGTAAAGAACCTGCTAACCTCTGATGTGGTGCTAGTGCAATACAGCGACAGCATGCCCCTCACCTTGGCATGCGATGCCTTACCCTATGGCATTGGGGCTGTCCTGAGCCACACACTGCCCAATGGGACTGAAGCCCCAATTGCCTATTTTTCTAGAACCCTATCTTCTACAGAAAGAAATTACAGCCAAATAGATAAAGAGGCACTGGCAGCTGTATCAGCTGTTAAACGTTTCCATGATTACGTTTATGGCTGTTTCTTTCATTTAATAACAGATCACAAGCCTCTCTTGGGTCTGTTAGCTGGCGACCGGCAAACCCCACAAATCATTTCCCCCCACATGTCCAGGTGGTCTGTATTCCTGGCAGCTTACAATTACCAACTAGTCTATCGGAAAAGAACTAGGAAATGCCGATGGCCTCAGCCGCTGCCCGCTCCCAGTCGTGGTCCAAGATCCAGCCCCAGCAGCCTCTGTCTTGTAAATAGAAGAATTCAGGGCCCCCGTAACGGCTGCAGATATTGCAAAATACTCAAATAGGGATCATATACTCGCACAAGTACTGGACTGGGTGCGAAGGGGATGGCCGCAAGCACAGGTACCCATTGAATTCTTACCCTATAAGACGAGACAGCACAAACTGTCTGTTTTGAAGGGCTGCTTATTGTGGGGAAGCAGGATAGTGGTCCCTCCCAAACTATGAGCGCCGATTTTACAATGCCTGCATGAGGGCCATCCTGGAATAGTCAGGATGAAGGCATTAGGGCTCAGTTATGTTTGGTGGCCAAAACTAGACCAGGCAATCTCTGACTGGGTTGTGGGATGCCAACACTGTCAACAGTCCCACCCAGCATCACCAGCAGCCCCAATCAGGGAGTGGGAGACCCCCAAAGCCCCATGGTCTCAGATTCATATAGACTTTGCTGGGCCATTTCAGGGGCAAACCTTTTTGATAGTGGTTGATGCCTATTCCAAATGGGTGGAAATAGTGCTCATGGCATTAACCACATCCGAAGCCGCAATTCGAACCTTACAGAAATTGTTTGCCACCCACAGGCTGCCTGATGTATTGGTCTTGGATAATGGCCCACAATTTACCTCGGCCACATTCCAGGTGTTCCTCACGGGGCACGGAATTCGGCATGCCCAGGTGGCCCCTTTTCACCCTTCCAGCAATGGTTTGGTAGAACGCGTGGTCCAGTTGGCTAAGGACGTTTTGGCCAAACTTGGGTCAGGGGACTAGCAGGTGAAAATTGCTAAATACCTCTTGGCATAACATACCACCCCATGCCCATCTACCAATCACAGTCCTGCCAAGTTACTGATGGGCCGACGACTCCAGACTGCCCTGGACAGGCTGCACCCAAGCTACTCATCGGACACCCCCCTGGATTCGACCAGCTGGGTCAGAACTTTCAAAATAGGAGATGGGGTGTATGCTCGGAACTATGGGGGGAACCCCAATGGCTATCGGGACACATAACTTTAGTAACAGGACCCTGTTCTTATAGGGTCGAGCTTGAAGATGGAAGGAATTGGCGTCGCCACATTGATCAGCTATTTGCCGACACCTCACAACCAGACTGGGCACCACCCAATCTAATTACCGATGCGGCCTCCACCGACAACTTTTGTCCACAGAATAACCCTAACGCTTCATCCGGTACAGCGGTCTCGCCGCCAGACTCACCTGCAGAAACAGGCCTTCTTCCTACAGAGGATCCAACCAACGAGGTTTCCTCACAGTCACCAGGAGTTCCAGAGACTCAGGTGCAGCATCCCCCTCCTGCTGTTGCTCCTGAACTGCATCGATCTGGGTGGAGCCGCTGGCCTCCCACTTACTTAAAAGACTACACATGCGCAATCCAGGAGGGAAGGAGTGTTGTGTCCTCAGAACCACACCGGCGTTCAGACACGCCCGCTAACGTGGAAGCACCTCCTATTGGCTGAGCCATGACAGCTCTGCTGGTGGGAGAATAAACCCTTGCTATTGGCCAAGCCTTTTGACAGCTGCTGTATAAATAGCAGCCTGACTGAAAGTTGTTGTTGCCAGTTCCGGAGTTGCTTGTTGCATGTTAGCTGTTACCCTATTAAAGGGATTTACTTTGAATACTGTCTCGCCTCAGTTTCTAGCCACCCTTGTTCTCCTGAACAGAACACCACTGATTATAAGATACTGTAAAGTTTATGAAGAATACTGCTGGGGACCTATCATAGCACAGTTACTTTCTACTATCTGTTGTTACGTTACAAACTATGCTGCATTCTACTCTGTAGGCAGCCATTTGCAACTTTGCACCTTCCAGAACGGAGATTTCAGCCTTTATAATCTCCAATCAGCATGGGAATGGACCTATTAAAGGGATAGATTGCTTTATATCTGGTGAAGAGAGAATTATATTTGAGGCAATATATGGCACAGAGTTAGGTTCTCCCTATTTAGAGGTATGTTCCAGTGGTGTACAAGATGACGTTGACATACTTTGCCACTGATGTAGCAACAGCTAATATAAACAACTAATTATTATGGATCAGGCTGAAGACACATTGTACTCTAAGGATTTATATGCATAATTCCAATTAATGCTTTTAGGTGTTATACTCTTGATTGCCATGGGATCATAAATACAATTACAAGGAAAATGTACTTATACTACAGCTCAATTTCCATTCCCTTGAGTTTCCATGACATCAATATTCCTTAGGGCATAAGTCTGTACTCATCATATATGTTGATGTAGATCTAAAATAGTGGAGAAGATTCTCACTAAACATATTACAAAGGAACAAATCTCACATCTAGACATTTAAGTCACCACTTTTGAGTTGGATCAGCTTCTCCAATAATAGATAGGGGAAGATTAGGTTATATCCAATTATTGGCAGTTTTTCATGTTGTCCTCACTTTTCCTTATTTATCTGTGAATTGTTATTATTAGAATTCATGAAAATGCATGCTAAGTATGTATTTTAGTCGGATTTTCAAAGTAAATACATAACATATGTGTTTAGCTCAAACATGCTATTTCATTTCCATTTTAGTTGACTTTTGATCAAAAACTGCATTGTAATAAAGTTGGGGTACAAATAAATAATATAGGACAATTGTGTGTGGGATTTGTTTGGTTAAATTTCAAGTTCTTCTACTGTTTATATATTTTACAAAAAAAAAAGCTTGTACAAATAACCAAAGCATCTAATATCCTAATTATTTTTGAAAAAGATTAATAATAGATAAATTCAATATTTTCATATACATCTCCAGATATATATACATATATCTCCAAATGTCCTAATGTATATATTTCCAATATTGGAAAAGTGCAGAGAAGGCTAAAAAAACTTTTTAAAAGGTGACTTCAGGTGCATTCAATCATATGCCACTGAAGGAGAATAGATAGGAAGATACTTTTCTGTCTTTCTCAGAATGCTAGGAATGACTCACTGTTACTTCTGTGGCAGGGGAAACAAATCTCCAGGTATCAGTTGCAGGGAAAGAAGATTTTGAGAGTGAGGTGTGCCCTCATCTAGTAGTTGTGAGCATTCCAAAGGTACCTGATTTGCTATTGGAATAAACAAAATTCTGGATTAAGTGGGGCCTTGATGAGAACCAGCAAGTCAATTTTTCAATTCTAAAGCTTTCAATTACATACCAACATATTTCCTTCTAATGTGATTCATGGCCAAAATATTGCATCACTTTCTCCTTAAGTTCATGTTTTAAAAATTGGCTTTCATTCTTTATTTCCCTTTTTAATCTCAGATTTTAAATGTCTATTTTGATGATGTGTCATAAATAAACAATTAAAAACAGTATAAATATAATCTCTGACCAATGAACTTTTCAAATCATATGATGGGTTATCCATGGCCTAACCAGATCAGGCAACATCCCTTTCCAGTATTTTTTTTTTTATATGGCACTCAAAACTTCTCAAATCATATTGATTAAATTAGGTGGCACTTTGTAGAAATTCTTCAGTGTGATGTATCACTTTAAAATTTGCTGATAGGTGTGTATTTATTAACATACCCATTTCAGGTTTTCAAAAATCCAATTCCCATTCTTTTCCCACCTCAAAAAAAAAAAAAAGTCAATTTTTTTTTTTGGGAACCCTAGTGCCATCAGTAGAAGTTAAAGACTGTGAAACAGAACATAGTTCCTGGTGCAGAAGATTTGTTTACTCTAAAAGCCCTTGTTCAGAAGAAGGCATAAATGATGTGGGAAATAAGTTTTCCCATTCCGCTTTTTTTCAGATGATTTATCCAAATCCAAGAGTATTTTAAATCCATCATCTGGGACTATACTAACAATTTACAAATCCCCCAGTGGAATTTCAAACCAAAGTTGGTAAACATTGAGGTGCAGTTGTGGGGGAGATTTTGGTAACTTTGTAAAATATATTATAAATGTCTTTATAATGCAGATTTTTGGCTTCTGCCATTGTTAATATTTTGTTTGTTTTCTTTATGCATTTATACATTTTGCTTTGGGGAGGAAATATTTCCTTATTGCAAGCTTGATTGATGCTGTGAGCCTGCTTACTTTCAGATAGGGATGGTGAAAATGCTGGCCTATGTTGGATGACTGTTTAAAATGGGTACCGTAGAACGATTCCAAGCTTTAATATTTCTTACAGAAGTTTGGCCTTACAAATAATTTATTTTGTGAAGTGCAAATTTCTTCCTGGATAGAAATGATTTTGATCAGAAAGTGAGTTTCTTTCCAAGGTGCTGCTTATTAATATTATTTACACACTGCAGTTTCTGAACACCTATTTTCTTCTGTCCGCTAGCAGCAAAACTATTATATTAGGAAGCCAGGTTTCTAAAGGAAACCATATTATATATTTTGAAATATAATATATTTCATATTATATATTTTGCTTCTGGTAATTAAGAAAACATCTAAAGCTGCTTTATCAGATTCTTGGATATTGTGTTTTCCAGGTACAGCATTATTTTAGCTCTCATTGACATAAATCCAGTATTTTGGGCAGAAGTATTTAAAATAAGAGCCAGTTTGGTCTAATGGTTAAGTCACCAGACTAGAAAGCAAGAGACCTTGAGTTGAAGTCCCGCCTTAGTCATGAAAGCCGACCGGGTGACCTCGGGCCAATCACTTTCTCTCAGCCCAACCCACCTCTCAGGATTGTTGTTGTTCTGAAGAAAATAGAAGGACAAAGGTATATGGAATATGTTCACTGCTTTGAGTTATTTGTAAAAATAATAAAGGCGAGATACAAAGTAAATAAATAAAAATAAATAAATAAAAGAAATATAGTGATTGCATCTTTGAGTACAAGATAAGCCAAGCCCAAGAATGCCAGAGAATCTATCAGATTTTGAAAGACACATCTAATTTCCCAAAAATTCTAATATAAAAATCATACTTTGGGCATATAAAATCTTGCTCAATGCTCATAAAATGTAACAGAAACTTCATGTCATTTTGGTTATCTGAGAGAGAGGGGAAATACCTGGAATATATGATAATTCCTGACTTCTGAAAAGAGCTCTAATCCCTGCCTTTATATATCATGTATCTGTTAATGAGATAGTGTAAAAGATAAATGTTGGATTCCCCTCTCCTTTATATTAATCTTTTAATATACATGTTTTTATATTCACTGTTTTTAATGCATTGCACTTTTATTTCTGTCTTTTAATAATTAATAATTACTGGTTTTGATATGGAATCTTTCTACTTTAAACTATTAAACATTTGCCTAAGCAACCGAAAGGGTTACCAATTACTGCATTTTGAATGGCTTCCACATAGGAAATAAATGGAAACAATCAGGGTATATGCAGGGGTGAAATCCGGCAGGTTCTGACAGGTTCTGGAGAACCAGTAGCGGAAATTTTGAATAGTTCGGAGAACCAGTAGCGGAAATTTTGAGTAGTTTGGAGAACTGGCAAATACCACCTCTGGCTGGCCCCAGAGTGGGGTGGGAATGGGGATTTTGCAGTATCCTTCCCCTGGAGTGGGGTGGGAATGGAGATTTTGCAGTATCCTTCCACTGCCACGCCCACCAAGCCACATCACGCCCACCAAGCCACGCCCATAGAACGGGTAGTAAAATTTTTTGGATTTCACCACTGGGTATATGTATACTAAACAGACATTTTATCCCACATTGAATCAATCCACTATCAAAGGCTATACGAATGACTTTATTGTGAAACGTAATTGCTAGAATGTCCTTAAATAGAAAACAAGGGTAATAACATGTCAATGAAGATTCTCAGTTATCCAGGTAAAACTGTCTTGAAGTTGAGTCATGGCAGCTGAACTTATTTTCTCATTGAGACATTTTACCATCCATCCAAGCAGCTTCTTCAGGTTGAAGAAGTTCATTAGGGAAATCTGAGTAGGCAGAGAATCATTGGAATGTACCAACTCCTAAAATTCTTAGGGGTTCTGCACCAACCTCAGGGTTTCCTCCCCAAAGTGCATGGCAACACGTGGAAGAAAGCCTGAGGTTGGTGTGGGAATACCCATAAGAATTTTATGAATTAGTACATTCCAGTGATTCTCTGCCTACTCAGATTCCCCTAACCAACTTGTTCAGACTGAAAAAGCTGCTTGGATGGACAGCAAAATGTCTCAAACCAACAAGAAAATAAGTCCAGTTGACATGACTCAACTCCCAGACTAGGGTAATAACATTCAAGCAACATAGCTTTAGATATTGTTTGTAGTCTAAAATTCAGCTCATAAATGTCATCAGCCAAGGAAATCAGGAAATCCAGGCTGTTCAAATGAATATAAAGGTTTGTTGCAAGCTTAAGCTCTCTACAAGAATCTGAACTACTAACAGTGAAAGCAATTGATGTAGATAAGACTCAATGGAATTCAATGTGGGTTGGACTTAGATCTCTTGGAGGCGCAAAGGGACTCAAGATTGATGAAACATTTGACCCCTCCTTTGGCTCAGCCTGACTCAGCCTCCTACATCAATCAACCAGTAAAATCCCATATATTGACATTATCCCCAGGGTAGAAGCATTAACCAGTACATCTTCACTCATCTAATAATACTGGCTATTATTTGCATACAGATGAAGTTTTACAAAATTAACATAAAATTTGTTGAGAACATTGGTTTTTGTGGAAAGACCCATAAATTATGCACTGGATTTGCTACTTCATGGAATTGAAAGCTGTATTCAGTACATTTTATTTATTTATTAAACTTGTATATCACTCATCTTACCAAAGGTGACATTTCTGTTTCTGTTGTGTGTATACATCTATATTTGTGCAAATATAGAGCTGAAATGCAGCCCATGATCCTAATTGCGCACATAGGCTATGTCACCTCAGTATACTAATTTATTTTTTTCTAAGTGTGCTTTGTTCATTAGATTGCATATTCCATGACCAAAACATAATCTTTGGAATGTGCTGGAGAGTCTTGCAAATACACTTGTTTCCTAAATTTGAGAAATTTCAGCTAAGAGCTGAAATTTAGAGAAACTGGCCAATTCTGAAGCAATATCTGATATCTGTACCGGCTGACAAGAAACGATTGAGACAGAGATGTTCTTGCTCAGTGAAAAGATAGATCATGTAATCTGAACTTAGTCTTAGCTGCATTGCTCCCCTGTCTCCATTCAAGGTGTTTAGGTATCTTTTTTGACCCTGGGTTTATTCACTGAGGGAAAAAAAAGAAATTAACCTGTTTTACAAATGTGTCAAGGACAGATGTATACATCTTGATAGATTTGGTGTCCAGGCTGCTCAATTACCTGCTGTATCAGAAATAGTAGATTGCTTCTCTGACAACATTAATTTCTGAAGATGTCAGATCATGCCAGAATGGCATATCACTTAATTATAGCTCACCTGGATAACAGTGGTGACCTTTATATGCAGCTTTCGTTCACTTTAATGTTCTGAAACTTCACCTGTTCCAGAATCCTGCATTTACAGAAGTAAATGAAACACGAAACTCCTTTCCAAAGCCTTTCTACCGATTAACCTTCTATTTTTAAGCAAAATTCAAAGTATAAATATATCACTTGGAACCACAAACTACTTAAGGAAGTGGCATTCTCCCAACTGAGATTAGTTGGGCTTAAGACTCTTCTCTTGATCTCCTCAATCCACATCAGAGGCTCATTTGGTAGAAATGTGAGAAAGTATATGCTTTCTTGTCCAACGTAGATCAGAGTTGATTTTACTTTGCTGTGTTCTGAAAACAGGCATATTATTCAAACAGTTATTAGAAACATTAGCCGATTTATCTGTTGAATGATTGTATTATGCTTTTTTGCCATATTGATCTGTTTTAATCTTTCAATTGATTATTTTATGTTTAGACATGATGCTATTTTATGTTTATTTTAATTATTGTGAGCTGCTCTGAGAACTATTTTGGAAAACAAAAGGATATAAATGTGAGAAACATATTACTTGATTTCCTTAACTATGTGATAGACGTTGCATGGATCTTGCTCTTTAGGCAATGTACACACATACAAATCTGGTATCTTCACAAGACAAAAATAAATGTTAGTATTTTCAAAATAATACAGCCACAAGTGACATTTTGCCTCAGCAACAAAGCTTACTGTGAAAGAGGAGAGGCCTAAATGCAGGAAGAGAGAGAAAAGATTTGCAGTATTACTTAACATGTTGTTTATTTGTTTTACACCTAATCTTTCCAATAATAAATCCCTGTTTCAGCTAACTGTCCAATCCTATATAAATATAATTCTATTATAGTCAACTTGAACTCCCCCGCTATTTCAGTTTCTTAAAAAATAAAAGCAACAAATCAGGAGAATGGATATAACAATATTGGACTATTTATTAGGAGACCATCAAGTACTTTACCTACAACCCACACAAAAACACAACATTGAAAGAAAAACTATGTGATCCTGTAAGATTAGCATCACTGTCATCTGTTACTGCCCCATTTTTTGCAACCAATGTAATAATGGAGTAATAATGATAATATAATGTATATACTGATAATGATGATATATATAATGTATATGATAACCATTATACAGTAACAATAATGATACTTCATCAATTTTATTTATGTACTAATTTTTCTTTGAAAAGGAACACATAGACTTCTCTTCATGTACTTCTTTTAAAGTGAGAACTAAGTTAGAAAGAGCACAAACTTGTGTCTTTGTGCCTAGTTCTTGTCTTAGTCAGATATCCTGCTGGCCAGTCCCAAATGCAGCCTTCCTGGATTCCATTTTGTTTTTGTTTTCCTGGGGTAGCTATCGTTCCTTACTAGGGACTTTTTTTTAATGACCTCGTTTTTGAAAATTTAAGCTTTCAGCTTCCTTCACTAGTCATGTTCTGCATCTTAATTATTGCCAAGATGATACAGTGACTTATTATACCAGGTACTAGTTGTTCTTACAAATGAACAGAATAACAGTTCTATACAGGTTGAATCATACTGATGATTCTACAAAGATATAAATTGGTGCCATGTAAATTGTTGTAAATATGGACACAGGAATTTGTTGATTAATAGTTCCATTTATATTCCAGTATCTTTGACAATAAAAAAAACAAAACAAGGGTGTGTTTTGAGAATAAATGCAAAGAGGACCATGAGTGAGAACAGAACAGAATAACAAAATTGGAAGCTGTCCAGTCCCTTCTTAAAAGCCTCCAATAATGGAGCACCCACAACTTCTGAAGGCAAGCTGTTCCACTGGTTAATTGTTCTAACTGTCAGGAAATTTCTCCTTAGTTCTAGATTTCTTCTCTCCTTGATTAATTTCCATCCATTGCTTTTTGTCCTCCTTCAGGTGCTTTGGAAAATAGCTTGACTCCATCTTCTTTGTGGCAACCCCTGAAATATTGCAACACAGCTATCATGTCACCCCTAGTCCTTCTTTTCACTAGACTAGACCTACCCAATTCCTACAACCGTTCTTCATATGTTTTGGCCTCCAGCTTCCAAATCATCTTTGTTGCTCTTCTCTGCACTCTTTCCAGGGTCTCAATATCTTTTTATATATATCCAAAACTGGATGCAGTATTCCAAGTGTGGTCTTACCAAGGCAAATTTATTTATTTATATGATTTATATAGATATCCATCTCACACAAGTGACTCTGGATAGCTTACAGTACATGGATTAAAAAAACAACAACCATAACATGTAACACCAGGCATCCAAGGATAAACAAGAACTCAATTTAGAAATGAGAAAAAAACCCCACATCAACAACAACAGGGTTCATTTAACAACCTGAACCTTGGGGAAATAGCCTGGATCTTCCTAGAGGCGTGCATGTACTATAGGGCAGATGCTGTCACCAAGAAATACTGTAACTCTAGAGTCCAATAAAATGGCTTTGTTTGATAGAAGGAACCCACAATATTGTAACTGGTAGAGGCAAGCAGAAACAATGGGGGAGAGGTGGTCATACAATTAGCTTGCTCCTATGCCCATGATGGTGAACCTATGGCACACGTGCCAGAGGTGGCACGTAGCGCCCTCTCTGAAGGCACGCGAGCCATCGCCCCAGTTCATCTCCGCTGTGCATGTGCATGCGCCTCCCACCGGCCAGCTGGTCTTCGGGTCTCTGCCGTGCATGTGCGGGGGGTAGAACATGTGCAGGGAGATGTGCACGCATGCATGGGTGTGTGTGTGTGTGCAGGGGGCCACACGCACATTCACAGGAGGTGCATGTGGTGGGCTGTGCGCGCATGCCCATGGGGCGGGGTGCATGCATAGGGGCCGCGCACGCATTGCATTTTGGGGATTCAGGCGCTTGTGTGCGTATTTGCACACACACGTACGCGCGCTTTGGGCACTCGGTCCGGAAAAGGTTAGCCATCACTGTCCTATGCCATGTATCAAAGACCCGGGTAGTGTATATGACAGGGAAAATAGAGGAATGATTGTAAAAAAAAATAGAGCAATGAAGGATTTGGAGATTTTTTTGCATCTTGCTAAAAACTTTAACTAAATGGAAAAAATGAAAGAAAAAGTTTTAAGCTATGGAGATGCTATTAGAAAGGTATTTGGCAGTAGATGCTCTGATCTGAGAAATGAATGTTGGTCAAAAGTAGTGAAAATGGCTATGTATACTTACGACGGTGCACATATTTATGGAAGTGAGAATTGACAGAAGAAGGGTAAAATGTAAGTTAATGCTGTGGGAATGGATTAATTAAGAATCATGTATCCTAAAACAAGAAGAGATCAGGTCAAGAATGAATGAATGCTGAATGAATGTAGACTGAATACAACTGTGAATGACCAGTATGACAGAATCATATTGAAGTGGTTGAGCCCTACTGGGGGAGTGAATGAGGACCCATGTGAGGGAAGAGTGAATTAGTTGAAAGGAAGAGGAAAACTGAGAACATGTGATTAAACAGAGTTGATGACATCTTGAAAGGAGAGAAAGACAGATTTAAAGAACAAAAGACAGTATAGGAAGTAGTGAATGAATGTGGTGGCAGTACAGATAGTTTGCAAGGACAGAAAAGTTAAAAGAATTAAAGGAACACAAGGTACTTGTGTAAATTAAGTTTAGTTTTCTTTTTGTTCAGAATAACAGGATAACAGAACAATAGAGTTGGAAGAGACCTTAGAGGTCTTTTAGTCCAACCCCCTGCTTAACCCTATGCCATTCCAGACAAATGGCTGTCCAATCTCTTCTTTAAAAACCTTCAGTGACGGAGCACCCACAACTTCTGGAGGGAAGCCATTCCACTGATTAATCATTTTCACTGTCAGGAAATTTCTCCTTAATTCTAGGTTGGATCTCTCTTTGATAATCTTCCACCTGTTACTTCTTGTAACAGGTGCTTTGGACAATAGGTCAACCCCCTTTTCTCTGTGACAGTCCCTCAAATATTGGAAGACTGCTTTCATGTCCCTCCTACTCCTTCTTTTCGTTAGATTACATATACCGTGTTTCCCCGAAAATAAAACCCGGTCTTATTTTCTTTTGGGCCCCAAAATAAGCACCAGGTCTTATTTTCGGAGGATGTCTTACCCATTTACCTTAGGACCATCTCAGCCAGGCCTCCCACACCCCAACACCTGTGGTGCCATTGCCTGACTTCTTCTGCAGCCGCTCGTGGCCGCTCGTGGCCAGACACTGCGTGGCTCATCACGCCAGTGCTGCCGCTTGTGGCAGGAGGCTGTGTGATGCATCATGTCATTGCAACCAGACAGTGGGTGGGGCTTATATTAGGTGCAGGTGTGAAAATTGGGCTAGGACTTTCTTTCGGGGTAGGTCGTATTTTCAGGGAAACAGAATCTAAAAAAGCAACAAAGATTATAAAGGGACTGGTGGCTAAAGAGTATGATTAATGGTTTGGGGAACTAGGTACCTTTTTTCTTTACTCTTTTATAGCAGGGTTGTCAAACTCCCGGCCCGCAAGCTGGAATGTGTCACGTACTGGCCACACCCATGCCCGGTTTAGCGAAGGGGAAAAAAGTCCCAATACGTCATGTGACGCTGCCATGACGCTGTGAGTTTGACACCCCTGCTTTATAGAGTCTCAACATTTTTTCTTTTTTTGGTATTGTGATGACCAGAACTGGATGCAGTGTTCCAAGTGTGGTCTTACCATTGCAGTATAAAGCAGTACCAACATTTCACATGATCTTGATGCTATCCCTCTGTTGATGCAGCCTAGGATTGCACTGGCTTTTTTGTCAGCTGCAGCACACTGCTGGCTCATACTTAAGACGTTGTCCAGTAGGACTCCAAGATCACTCTCACAGTTACTGCTTTTGAGTCAGGTACTACCTATTCTATACCTTTGCATTTGGTTTTTCTTGCCTAAGTGTAAGACCTTACTCTTCTCACCATTGAATTGCGTTTTTTTAAAATTTTCTTTACTTTCATCTCCTGCCTTTAATTTCTTTTGCTTACAATTTATTACTCTTTTTCTGCACTTTTCATGATACTGCTTACTCCATAAGGAAATATTGAGATGACTATGTATGTAAGATTTGATAAAGAATATTTATGTGCTTACTAGGAGTCAAAAACAACTTGATGGCACATAATCCACCAGTCAATAAGTGTGCCAACTTTGTAGATAAGAATCATCATAGTTAAAGTATACCGTAATTACTGAACATATACAATATTTCTAAATCATATGATTCCAGAATTGGAAGGATCCTCACAAGTTGACTACAAATTTCCTGTTTGGTTTAGGATAAAAGTTGAAGTTTTAGTATTAATTAGAGTAAATAGATTACTATTTAGAATGATTATTTATTTTATTTATTTTATTTTATAAAATTTATATGCCGCCCAACTCCCGAAGGACTCTGGGCGGCTTACATCATAAAATTACTGCAATTCTTTTTGCCTTTAAAAAAATTAAGAATAAACAAATACAACAGCAGTGTTATAAAGTTAACATTTGTCAACTTCGAAATGACTTCGGCCGAAGCCATGTTTACTTTTGCTTCATTTCTTAGTTGCCACTCGTTGGGGGGAGGGGGGAGTTAGAATGGACTGGAATGTGGTGCCCTAATCTGCTAGACAAAACATCAACCAGAAGCAATGTGAGAACCAAGGTCATGGCAATGAACATCTGCTGAGACCAAAGGGGAAGCTACAACTGGATTGATTGGTTAACATGACTCGGGACACCTGAAGGGGGGGGGGTTGGGAAGTTTCTATTCTTTTTATTACTCTGAAGCGGGGGAAATACTCAGAGCTAGCTTCACCTTTCTAAGTGCCAATATAATGTACTCAATAAAAGATCTTTCAAGCCTGAATGGAGCTTCCAAGTCCTGATTGAATTGGCTTCATTGCTTGGAACTATGACAACATTATTCCAGAAAAATAAAGAACAGGATCTAGTTTAGTAAGGAAAATGTGTTTCTATAGAAATATAATGTCAAAATTGAATTGCTTTGCTTCTTTCCAACCCTAATGCTTTTCATCTTGCCAAAGAACTGGGGGAGGGAAGGGGGAAATGGAATGCCAAGAATGTATGCGGAGATTGTGAGAGTATGGAAACCATCAAGGTCACCACTGCAGGTGCTTGAGAAGGAGATGGACTGTTCCCATAACAAGAGGATGTCTCATAATTGGACAATGTGATCACCCAGGGGAGGGGAGAAGAGGAAGCTATTGTTTAACTAGGCAAGCATTTGCACGGGAAAACCAGAGCTGGTTTTGTTTCTTCAGTACCAATATGGTGTATCCAATAAAGTTTTACTTTTGGGAATTCAATTCTCCTGAGAGTGTTGCCTTGTTTTGGGTTTGTTAGTTGGACAGTTGTCAGTTAACAATATTCCAGAAAAATAAAGAACAGAATCTAGTTTAGTAAGGAAACTGTGTTTCTATAGAAATGTAATATAAAAGAGAAACATGTAACACTTCTCTAATTATTTCCCCAATCTTGGGGCTTCATAAAAATCTCTACCTTATAATAAGGAAGAACACAGATATAGCCTTGATATATATATAATCTTAAACTAGTAGCATCTGCAAAGAAAAGTGGTATGTAGGAAAAATTACTAGAAGATGGTTGATTGCTATAGGATGAATGGATTACCCTTTCTTTTTATTTTATTTTATTTTATTTTTTTCTTTTCTTTTCTATTATTTTCTTTTATTTTTATTCAATTTCTATAGCTGCCCATTTCAGTCAATGATTCTGGGCAATTTACAATTAAAAATATTACAAATAAAATACTAAAAACATTTTAAAACAATAAAAACCAATAAAAGACAACAAATGAGTTAATGTAAGATAAGAATAATGAACAAGAGTCTCTTCCACTCTTATTCCTATGAGCCTCTCCTTTAAATTTAAGCAGTTCCATCTATTCTCCATTCCTATTTTTAATTGCTGTGATTCCCTTTAAGAATTTCCATATAGCAACATATTTTGATCTTTCTTCAAATAGAAGTCCTCATTCCCACACAGTCTTCTGTTTAAATTCCTAGGGCAATCATCAGCATGGAATAAGCTTTACCATAGCTGTAAATGGGTGTCCTTTGCTGCAACCAAATATCCTGTCTTATGTCTAATCTTCATGATTTTATTGAAACATCTCTATAATGCCCCATCTACATGCACAGGCTGGCATTCTATGAGTAATGTGTATATGCTAGGAGAATAGTGTGTGGTAGGGAGTATCTTATATTTCCTACAAGATTTATGCCAGAGTCTTTGATAAGTTTGGCAGTCAGAGGTGCAGTTTAAAAGATTTGGCATTTTTTTTAATAATCCATAAAGGCTCTGCACTTTTAATTGCTGCATGACAGACATAAAATAAACAGCTGGCAGCCCTATCTGGTGTCACAGCACAAGTAGATAGGAGACCATTTTGATATTTTTTTGAAGGCATTTCCAGCAATCCATAACTGCTTGAGGTTTTTTTTTTAAGGTTTTAAAAATATTCTGGTTGTGGCACCTTGAAGGGCTTTGACAAAATATTGTGGGAGAAAATGTGCAACACATACATATAAAAAAAATCTGTGAAGAAAATACTGTAGGTTGTGTTGAAATGTCTCCCACTTGTTATTTTGAAATTTCATGATGGTTCTCAGCATCCGTTGCCTGGCTTCAAAATGAAGATACTGGATATCATAGAAAGATATCACCTAAACCCATATTCATGGCTTAGATACTGTATACTGAGCTCATCTCAATAAACCATGTTATAAGAAAGATGTATCAGCATATATTCTTCTCCCTTTTTTTGTGCCTTAAATTAGGGCTACTAACCTGAACTGCAAAATCTCAATTGTTCACTAGATGGCAGCAAAAAGATAAGAAAATGAAGAGTTTGCTGCCATCTTGTGGTTATTCAGATTTTTGCAAATATATTTTATATCTTGTAGTGTGTTAAACTCAACATATATAAATATAAATAATATAAATATATTCCCTTCTCGCTGTTTGGGTGGTATATGTCTTCCTCAATCTTGGGTCCTATACCAAAGGTCTGGGAATTTGAAGGTTCTGCTTAGCACTCTACTGGACCAGGAGCTTTGATGTCATTCCTGGGATCTGTTGGAGTTATTCTCCCAGCTTAGGAGTCACAGCCCCAAGTGTTTCTACCGCCACTGAGACAACTTTGGCCTTTACTTTCCAGATCCTTTCCAATTCCTATTTCAGGCTCTGCTGCTTCTCCAGCTTCTTATACTCCTTCTTGATGTTGCTGTCACTGGGCACTGCTACATCTATCACCACTGCTATTTTTTGGTCCTTGTCAACTACTATGATGTCTCATTGATTGGTTAGAACTTGCTTGTCTATCAGGTGCGGCTTAAACTCTATGAAATCTCTATGATTGCCTGATCTTTGTTCAATGTGTCTTTGGATCTGCCGTATCAAGTTTTTACGGTACCCTGGATGTAGCATCCTTCCATATTATTGCAGTAGATTAAAACAGGACTTGAATTTGTCATTTGGTCTTGCTTAGAATGGTGCAGCTTCCATATGAATCTGCTTCTGACACAGCTGATTAGGAGAACTTGTTTGATGAAGTGATATTCTATGATATTGTTGTTCAGCGTTTGTAAGGAATAAATATAAGCCAATTTGTTGCAGTGGTTGAAAGCACAAGGCTGGGAGACCATGAGTTCTAATCCTGCCTTAGGCAGAAATCTACCTAGGTGACCTTGAGCCAGTCCCTCAGCTCTAAGGGGGATTGCAGGCAGTTGCCGGGAGTAAAAAATTGACTCAAAGGCGCACACACACACAAACAGGAGTTCCAGTAGCCCATCTCAGGTTGCTTTGTTAAGTGTTCCATCAAACTTGGAATGTTATATTTGTCTGTATAACATTAGGGAGGTTCATGATTAAACTTACCATGGATTGGTTTTTTTAAAAAAATACTTTAGTGTACATTTAAATATACTCATTCCTCCAGCTGAGTAGTGACAGGAAAAGCATTTGTGTTTTACACAGAACTTACCGAACAAAATAATCAGTGTTGATTTAAGTATATTGACCCATATGAGCTTTGGAAGTTATATTCTACCAGACATATTCTTCTGTTCTTGATTACTATCATGTCAAATTGCAACTTCTATATTTGAAACAAACTTCATGTATGAGGGGAAATATCCATTTCAGTCAGAGGTGGGTTCCTCCTGGTTCGGACCCGTTCGCCCGAACCGGTAGCAACCCACTGGTGATGTCACGGAGCCGGTTCGGTTGGTGCCGGTCCGTGGACGCCGCCATCTTTTTTTGGGGATTTTTTTTTTTTTTTGAAAAAAAATTTTTGGGGGTTTTTTTTTTTTTTTTTTTTTTTCTTCTGCGCATGCGCAGAAGCTGAGTTTCCGGCATTGCGCATGCATTGCCATCTTGTTTTTGGCTTTTTTTGGCTTTTTTATTTTTTGGCACTGCGCATGTGCATGCGCCCACATGACACACCCACGCAGCATGGGAGGAAGCGAGTCGGCAGTGAGGTAAGTTAGAACCCACCCCTGATTTCAGTGATCTTTGAATTGGCAGTACTATATAATGGAGCTCATTTACCCATTCTGTTGAGAGCCAAATGATAAAAATCAAACCTTGATTTATATGAGAGGCCTAAACATAAATAAATATGTCATATGCTTCTTTCCACCATTGTGAATAGGTCAAGAAAATGGCTTCAATTCTATTTTTAAATGATTTCCTCAATCTCTTTATTTAGAGAGGAATATGCTCTACTACAGAGTAGGCAAACTGGTAGTTGAGTGAGGGCTATTACAGTGGTGAGGAGAGATCTGGGCAGCCCTCAACATACGAACAGTTGCTTAACGACTGTCAAAGTCACAATAGACTCCCCAAAGGTAGTTATGAATCAGTTCCAAAGTCCTAATGGCCGCCCCTCCTGCAATGGTCATATGACCACATTTCACGTGCTTGCAACTGGCCCACATTTATGGCTGTTTGCAGTGTCTCACAGTCATCTTACTGGAATTTATGATGTTTTGCCAAAAATTATTTACATCAAGTTTCTGCAAAAACGGCACATAGCCACCAATAGGTTCACATAACAAATGTGGTGTTCATCTAGCAACAGCAGTGTTTGCTTACAAATGTTGCATTTGCTTAATGACTGCTGTAAGAAAGGTCATAAAATCAGATTGGTCACATGGATGATCTGATATACAACTGTCATAACTTACGTCTGTAATGGGAAGGCTCCATTACGTTCATAAGTTGAGGACTTCTTGTAGGAAAGAGGGGCTGGAATGGTTCTTATAAGAACTAATTGCTGGTTTTGTCACCTAGAAAATCTTTGTTGTTTAGGTTCCACCTCTGAGTTTAATAATTTTGGAAATCACCATATAACTTTAGGAAAGGTATAGAGTAGTTAGAACAACATTTTAAAAGTAAGAATCCCTTTAAAGATGGACAATGCAAGAAAAGAACATGGAATCAGAAGGTAAATTTCTACAAGTATGCTAAATTTTTTTAGGGGCTATTACTCCAATATAAAGACTGGACTTTCAGTGAAGTAGCATTTTCTAATGCTCTGTAATCCATTCACTGACACACAAGTTTACTTTGTCTGGGCATTTTTTCCTTTATAAATTATGGACTTAACACTTCAACTCACAATATGCTGGCAGCGATGCAAAAGAAAATGTAGCCCAATTCCATGTTGTATTTTTATATCAATCTAGCCTTAGGTGTGCAGAGATCTTATGTTCATCAAGTGTATTCAAGTATGCATTTTAAGACTAGCACTTTTGCAGAGCTAATTTTCCTTGTCAAAGCAAGTAAAAGCAATTATGCAATGTAAACATGTGATTTCTTTTCATTGTATTTTTTTGTTAACCCTGCATTCTGAAAATGTACCTTTAATTTCAGTGGAAAAAAGCATTTCTTCATGTAGAAAGAATAGAAGGTGAGTACTGGTTGAATCTGGTTTCCATTACCACAAATGGGGTGGGGTGGGTAGTTTGGGTTGTGTGTGTCAAGGGGATTCTATACAGTTGGTTGGCTGGTATCACAAATTCTATGGTGTGTTTATCCCACTATTCAGCATTTCTACAGCAGCGGATAATTTCTTTTTTTTAATATTGAAAGAAACAAATTGCTAACATCCAGCATGCTCTGGCACACAAATACACAAATACACCACATACTATATGGAAACATTTATTTATGGACCAAGAAAGAGCAATAAAGTAGGCTGGAGGAAATGGCCTTGTGTTGAATTCAAATTAAAAAGAAAACAACAACAAACAAAAATGATCATTGAATTTTCCAGTTAGAACAGGGAGGGAGCGTAACTCTCAATGTATAACCACAGGGCTGAGTTAGCACATTGAACATTGTGGGTGCTTTTTTTTACTAGCCATGCATGAAATAATAAGAGGAGAGTACCTCTGAGCATGGCCATAGGATTATGGTTCACTTAATGGTTTGAAACTTCTTGCTTTGTGAAACCTTGGCTCTTGTTTCAAATCTGCCAGTTCACAAAACCCACACAATTAGCTGAAAATGCTTCTTTTCATTTGGATCCTATACTTAGCCATTTAATATAGATATACGTC